>JH152852.1:28879-43176 GCA_000226015.1 Mnemiopsis leidyi | reverse complement strand
TGCCATTGCGCGTAGTTTAGGCACTACGTTTCATATGTCGGCGCGCAATTGGTCCGATTTAAACGTTCTATGTCAACCCTTAATATGTTTCATTAAAGTTAGAGAGCTTCCAGATGGTAATCTGTAACAGACGCTCTTACCAATCAGTTAGGGGTCGTTCACATATGAAGTCAGCAAATTTCGGTAATTTTTACCCCCCTCCCCCCTCCGTCATCATTCATCATCATTACAAAACCCCCTAAATGTCAGAGGTAGATTAACATAATGACAACATCACAGTCGGAACCCCCCCCACTTCGTGTCAAAAAAGTGGATTTTTGGTCTTTTAATTTGCAGTCATTTTTGAAATTTTTATACTATGTTAGTGAAAACAAAGTATTTCATCAGATTTCTGAATCAGAATTTTTACTTGAAAGTTTTCCTTCTGATTTTGTAAAATTCTGATAAACATTTTTATAAGAAATCAAAAATTTTCAAAAAAATCCTATAAATCCTAAAAATTGTTGATGACATCATCATTGGCCAAACCCCCGTTCCCCCTCGTCATCAATCGACATCATTTGGAAACCCCCCTCCCCCCTAGGTGATGACGTCATATGTGAACGACCCCTTAATAGAGTAAAATACGTCCTGAGATCGGGGCTCCCTCCAAGAAGCCCGACTTGTCCGCGAACCTCAAAATTACTCTGTACAGTGAGGACTACCACGCACAGTCATATTTCCTCTAGCTTTGCTTACTTGGACTTGAAACTTCATGGAAGCTGACCGTTGATGTTTAATATTTCCCTCAGGCGTTTATTTGATTGCATGACAATCTGTCAAATGCAGTTCTTAAATTGTAAGCCTTGCATGCCCTTTATGTTTGAATATTTGGTGAAGAATAACGCGTTCGAATTTGTAATTACTCAATCATTACTGATACCAATATCTGAGTTTTGAATCTGTCGATCATCTCATCTGCAAATCTATAGTTGAGAATTATTGGTTTCGCGATTGGACAGCCCGTCTGATGATTTTTCTACTAAATTATGTTACGGCATATTGAAAATCAAATGATTTTATAATTTGTAAAACTTGACAGAAGCTAGACTACTGCATGCTTAAACTTAAAGGTTTCCGAAAATTGTTTGATATTGTGAAGAATGTATGTGATTAATTTATTTTATTAGAAAGGTTGAATGTTTTTATAGTATCGCAGTATGTAACTTCGGCTCAAAACTTGGGTCTGGATTTCTTGATAATTTCGAAAATATACTGTTTTACTGCTGTCTCAGAACTAATCTCATGAAAACAATCGATGATCTATAAATCTACTGATCTATTAACATTCATTATAGTCAAATATCATTGCAATTGGTCTTTTTGATCTGACGATCCGAAATTTTAATAATAAATATTATCAGCGAGAACTATATCTAAACAAAAGGAAACATTTCTCGTGAGAACATGGATGATGTTTTATCCACCAACACTGCCCACATATTGAATTCTTAGGCTGGCCGTTATCAAACAAGTATTTGAAGTGTTTAAGGTAACAAATAGTATGTTTTTTACAGTCTCTTTGCTATCCTTTTACAATTTGTCAATGGCTAATAAGGGTTGTTATTTTCTAAGTGTCCGAATTCCGACTGATATCTTTCGCGTTTGCAAAAGTCTGTCAATTTGACTTTCATTACTTGTCGAATGTCGGGTTCTGAATTCGTCCTGAAATACTTTTTTAAATCTGATCATCAATGATCACGGTTCACTGGCATCCATCCAGGGCATCCAAGTTCCGTTAAAATGGTTGGGGCTAGCCTCCGCAACTCCCCCATCCAGCAGATTGACAGGAGGGACCATATCCAACATTTCTTTGTCTAGAATGTCTAACAGTCTCTTTACAGTGGCTGGGTGTTGCGAGGCCACGTCATTAAACTCGTACTGGTCTACACTCAGATCAAACAGTTTTACCTGGATAAATATAAGTTTTGTCTAGGAGTCTTGTTAAGTTAGATATGAGTGTTGTAATCGTATCTGATAGTACTAGCACATCCGCTGGAATAGGGATTGGCACCGCAGCAGAAAGTATGTTTAAACTAGAATTTAGTAGGTAACCTCAAACTAGTAACCTCAAACTAGTAACCTCAAACTAGGTAACCTCAAACTAGTAACTGAAAAATCAAAAAATCTGTCATTAGCCAGATCTCTTTCCGTTTTATTTACCTTATTTTCCGTCCCCTCGGGATAAAAACAACCCACACTTTTGCACATTGCATTACTTTTAAGTGAGGCCTTGTAATTGCTGATCATATCGTACGCCTTCAGCACATACTGTTTGAAAGGGAGTCCGGAGTCTTCGTAACCTGTCTGGCCTTCTTTCAGTGGTTGGTACCAACCGTCTACTTCGTCTGAAATGTTCTCCCTAATAACAACGCTATTTTTATGTCGGGTGTGTTTGGGTGTGATCAAGTGGTGGAATTTTAGTATCAGGCAAGGCTTAAACGATGTCTGTGTGATTTTAAAAAGCCACCGTAGATTCTTTTGATCGCTCAAACCATCACGATTAAATACAGGCTCAACTTTCAAGCTACAGGAAGAACACTTACTAGCAGCAGGAGCTCCAAGGATAAGTTTCCATTTGCCGTATCTGATAGCTGCTTGTTCGTACACCGGGTCAATGTCGTAGATAAAGTACTCATGAGCTGTTTCCTTAGACTCCCTAGGGGCATGTGTTTGAAATCCACGTGATAATATCAATAATAATTTCTGGGAAATAAAAAGCCGAAAAGTAGAAATGAAAATGCAAAGTTTTTAATGTGAATGCCTTATGCTGTAAGAATCCAAAAGTTATGCAAAAACAAGAGTAAAGTTTCTAACATCTTCAGAAGTTTTGATTGGTCCGATCCGTCCAGGTCATGTGACACGTAGTCACCGTCCAAGTTTAAGTAACTAATCAGAGTTGGATATATGTCCGTTATGTGTACCATCTCGTCTAAAATCTGAAAAAATTAAATTTATTTTTTAAATACAAATTGGGAAATTGAATTACAGTTTAACTTGTGATTCACTTGATGATGCGAAAAGTACTGGTAAGACTTAACTAACCTGTCCTTTAGGCACATTTCTTCCGGATATAAAAGCGGGAACACGACTCCCGGCCTCCCAGAGAGTACCCTTGTCCCCCCGGAGGGGATAGTTGGAGGACCCAGTAGGGGTTACTACACTCTGATTGACGGAGGTCAAACTTCCTGGTGAAAATCTGTGATAATTGCTAAACCTCCTTTTCTAGTTAACTATTTCGCCCTAAATTCTCGTGAATCGTATGATGAGATGATATCGTTAGTAAGAGGTTGAAGTAGTTAGATTGGATTTTGGTTTTGTTAATTTGTAAAATCTTACCTCCATTGTCACTGATAAAGATGACAATGGTATCATCAAACATATCTTTTTCTTTGAGCGCCGTTGTTATATTAGCCACCGAACAGTCCATTGCATAAACAAGTCCAGCATAGGTCTTTCTGAAAGTAAAATTAATGTTAGGTTTTTCTACAACTATTAACATCGAGTGCCGGTAACGATATTAGAGTTCGAGATTGAATTCTGGTACCCTCCAAAAACCTACCGAAATGAGTTTTCAATGTTGGAATTTTCCTGAAAGTTGACGAACTCATCCGGAACCTGGATGGGGGAGTGGGGGTTGGGGTAGGACATGACTAGGAGCAGTGGCTCTTCTTCGTGTCTCACGCTGTGGTCTTCTATTATTCTGAAATTTCAACAAAAACTAAATTGGACCCATTATGGTTAAAGGAGTTTCCTAGGTTAATAAAAAGAAATAAAATGTGTCTATAAGTATAACGCGTTACGCTCTACAAATGGAAAAGTCGCCATTTTAATAATAATAATGATAATCACATTATGAACATGATTAAGATGACTGTACGTTCCTTAAAAACAATATTAAATTCTCTGGAATAAACCAACATTGCCTAAAATAACAAATTCTCTGGAATAAACCAAGTATTACCTACTTAATAGCTTCCTCTGTAAACAGGTAGTTGTTGTAAGTTCTATTTGCTCCCCACAAGATGTTATCTATGACAGGGTTCCCCTCCGGGTCCAGGTAATCACGCCTCATGTCGTAACCTCCAGTACCGTTAACCGTGTCAAAGCCAGACGTTGTGTGAGTGTAGTAGTCCTGAAAGTTGCAGGTTTTAGCAAATTTTCATGTCATTATAATTTGTTAAAACATCGGAATGATAGTCAAACCGAAACAACATATTGCATTTCGTAAAATTTATAATTCGGTACGTCACTAAAACAGATAAAAATTTTGTCTAAAATCATAACAATCTTCTCACTTCCTCATATTTCTCTTTTTGACTTGAAGCAATTCCTATTGACACTTTAATAGTTCTAGATACTTTCATAATGAAGTTTTACCTGCATGCCATTGTAGAAGCCAGTAAAGGTATCAAATCCTCTCATAACAGGCGTATGTCGTATTGTTTCAAAACCGAGATGCCATTTTCCGACTAAGTGAGTTTTATACCCATCTTTCTTCATTAACTGTAAGTTTTCAGTTGGGATGCTATTGGTAATGTCAAAGTTTATTTCTATAGTCCTAATGTCGTTTGGCAGAATGTTATCTAGTGAGGCAACAACAAAAACAAAACATTTTGTCCACATTACTAAATCTACCACATACCTCTGGAAGCAACTTCATGTCCACATTCCCAAATCTACCACATACCTCTGGAAGCAACTTCATGTCCATAGTCCCAAATCTACCACATACCTCTGGAAGCAACTTCATGTCCACATTCCCAAATCTACCACATACCTCTGGAAGCAACTTCATGTCCATAGTCCCAAATCTACCACATACCTCTGGAAGCAAGTACATGTCCATAGTCCCAAATCTACCACATACCACTGGAAGCAACTTCATGTCCATAGTCCCAAATCTACCACATACCTCTGGAAGCAAGTACATGTCCACATTCCCAAATCTACCACATACCTCTGGAAGCAACTTCATGTCGAGAGGTAGACTTCCTGGAGCTCCAGCTAGGATAGGACGGGAACCTTGCAGTCCCAATTTAAATGGATACCTGCGAAACAGGCAGTCTTAAAATGAAGTGTAATCTGAAACTATACAAGCAAATACCGGCAATTTTATCGATTATGAACTTTTAACTTAGACTGAATGTAAGAAGTTTTGATCTTAAACAAAAGCTGTAAAATTTCAACTCGGTCAATCGTAAAATTTCGGAATAAACAAGCATGCCCTTGGAACAACTACATTAAGAAGTTTTCCACATCAAAATTCCATATCTAAAACGGGGACAATACAGCGAGGAACAACTACCTGCCTGTAAATAAGGCTGCCCGTGAAGCGGTGCAGATTGGTTGTGAATAGAACTGACGTAAGATAATCCCATCTTTAGCTAGACCCGTCAGGTAGGGTGTCGATATGTCTGGGGCGGTTTTATTATTGTCATTCGGTTAGGATTTGCGAAATTTCTCGGCGGTTTAAATTGTCATATCGGGATACGTTGATTTTGGAAATTTTCTACAACTGCAATACCAACAATAAGGTTTTACATTAGGTTAAAAATAAAACATGATATTTGTGTCATTGTCAGTTAAACTTTGAAGACTTAAGAGGTCTCACCTGAACTATGCCAACCAACATCGGCCCAACCCAAATCGTCCGCTATTAACAACAGGACATGTGGTTTTTTATCCCTTTTTCGAAGAAAGTGCCAGCATATAAGCACTATCGCTGTTACAGAAACTACAGCTATTATTCCTATCAAAACTGAAATACAAAACAATTTAAATATTCACAAAATAAATTCCACTTATACTGTTTACTTTTTCAATTATACTATTTTGTTTGGTAAAATAAATTTGATATTTATTGCCACTAATATATTTTTTACTTTGACATGCAAACTTTTGGAAAATTCGTACATCGATTTAGTTTAGAAAACTTGTTTGACGCTTTCTTCTCTTTTTCTTCGGTTGCTGCATTCTGAAAGAAAAAAGTATTATGACGGTTAACTCGAACTTTTTAGATATATTGTCCCAAGTTGTTACTTATTAATTTGGAGAAGTACAATGTTTTATTATAATCATTTGTAGGTTATCATAAGTATATTTTTGCGCATGACAAATCTATATTCAAGCTATATTCTAGATGACTGAAAACTGATGAGACATTGTCATACAGAGTGCGAGACACGATTACAGTTGGTCAGTAAAAGCTAATATACCATTGATTACTTATTCAGGAATGTAAAATTCGAGTTTCGTATTTTAGAACATACTTGTTTGGACACGTCACCCGATTCATTGCTTTGATCTGTTGCGGCACTTTTGTTTTCATAAACAACAGTTTTTGCCATTTTGTAGAATAAGATCCGTGAAGGTTGGCCGACAAAACAACTGGTGAAAAGTTAAGATCGTGCGGAGAAATTGTTATTTACCAAACAACGAAAGAAAAATAAGGTACAAATGAGAATGATGGGAATGAATTATCGCTTCTACACAAACAACATTAACTTTTCAATTCCGGAATCCATTTTGATTATTCGTGACGGGCATTGCCCATCCTATTTCGTATGATCGACATCGTAGAGTGTAGACCGAATTCATTTTAAATTGATTTTAAGCTATTGCAAGATTTTAGCGTCCTGGAATTTTATAAGTTGCCGCTGAACTCGTAATGCACCTCAGCATTCTTGGGGACTGGAGAGAAGTCGAAAATCTTAAAAAATCTAATCTTATTTCTCAATATTTTTGGTCATGTGAGAACATTTGACCACCAAAAACTACGACAGGACTAAAATTATCAAGACATGATGTTTAAAAATTCTAAAGACTTTCGACTCCATCCAAAGAATTCTGAGCCTGACGACTAGTGGACTAGTGATGTTGTCACAATATGAAGGTGACAAAAATCTTAAGTTAGTAGTTGCAGGACATATGATAATATCACTAATGTAAAGGATGTTTAGACGTCAAAAATTTTTAAAAAATCAGGAAACCAAAGAGTAAAAGTTGAAAAACCAAAAAAGTGGTGCATTAAGCAGTAAAAGATATTGAAATAAATAAATTGTAAATTAATCGGATCACTTAAAAGGGCGAATGATACTTGATACTATTTGAATATAAACCAATTAGATTTAATCTAAGAACTAAGCATTTACAATCGTGGTTAAATCGTAGGGTGTGAACGTGAGACCGCGGCGTTAGACATCATGTGAGGGCAAGAAGATGGATTCAGTCCCACTTTTATAAAGTGATACTTTTAAAAAGTGATACTTTTGAAAATTGTCGCATATACTGGTTTTATGTCCAAGTTACAACTTCAAATACTACGTCAATTTCATGCGATCTAGCCAGGCAAATTGAAAAATTGCAACTTAAGAGGCTTAAACCAACGTCGGATATTTTCGGCACAGAAAATAAAAGTGTTATCTACATATTGGAGGCATACTTTCAGTTGCGTTTTGCCAAGACAATAAACTACAAGTTAGTCAAGTAGGAATAATTTGCCAAACGTTGGCGAACAACGACAATAATCGAACAATAATCGAAGATTGAGAACAATCTCACTGACATATTTTAACGTTGGCCCATACTTTGGTTCAGTGCCATCAATCTGTTGTGCGACAGGACAATGAGTTATACGACAGGACAATCGAAATGCGTACTAGTCCTACCAAAAAGCGTATAAGTATTACAGATATACAGAGTCAGAAGGACTATTTCAATTAGTAGGTTGATGAAAAAGGTTTTTGTTGTTGCCAGTATTCAACAAACTATCTATGATTAACTGATTATGATTGATGGTATTTCAATTTTGATCAAGAATGACGTAATCCTACTCCTATTCGACTTCGAGATGATGAGACGATTGTGATAAATCACGTTTCATAAAAAAGAATAGTAACCAAAAAAAGGAATAGTATACAAAAGTAAAGTAACGAATGTTTGAAAATGTTTCAAATGTAAAGTTGTTGAATATATAATAGTAATAAATTTATACATCTTTGATTAAAGAGATGGGTCCTTGTTTCACACAACATATGGTAGCTCGCGTCACAAAACTCAATTCCGAAACTCTTTAAAAATAAATAGCGATACTGCACAAACGCATTAAATGAGCCAGCACTGCTCATTATAGTATTAGAGGAAGCACGGTAAATGGCGTCCAGAAAACATGAGGGTATTGTGTTTCCCAACGATTTACATCATGAGCCTTGAAAATTCCAACCGGACGGAGTTTCGCGTTGGCATCTCACAACCCACAAGACGGGTTGCAGTTAATATAACTTGCAATAACTGTAACTATTGGTGTAGCATTTGGTACGTGTTTTAGTTTTAGTTTCTCGTCTCCGAAATTCTCTCTCCCGACCACTGTCCCTCCAGAGGGAGGGAAGGAGACATTTAGTCGAGTACAAATCGGGGCTCCTGCAAGCAGGGACATATCAATAGCCTAGTTCCCTCCATTATCTAATCTTTTCTCAGGGCCTATTTTGGTGCATGACATTCCCGTTATTTCTATTGGTCCTAAAAGTCACGCGACCCCTGATCTGCCCACCGGTTGATTAGAGCTGGGATTAGTGCAAGAGACGCAGCGCAAGTTTAGAGTTGCTTTGTAATTTACGAAGAAAAAGGAACAAGATTAGAAGCCGGATATATTCATATTGCATAGTTTTGAGTACTTTTTCTCACCATTTCCTTTTAAGACTAAAATCAAATTAAACTGTTTTAATTGGTGAAGCAGATACGATAGAAGTATAGAGCATCGGTCCCGCGAGACCCCCCATTAACAACCATTATCATATCATTAAAAACCCTGTGTTTTAAATCTAACTCCGTTTTCAGAACTGGGAATAAACTTACGATTTTTTGATAAGATCGAGGTTGTTCCTTCATCCATTTGGTGGAAGGATTACGCAGATTTCCGCTTGGCCAGCTGTGAGGAGGACTCTTCCTTCTTTTGCACTCTGCTTGGAGCGAAGATTCGAGACAATCGCTCTGCAGCGGAGTGTCTGCCCCTGTTTCTATGACAACATCTGGTTTAAGATGAGAACATTTGTCTACGGCATCGATTGTGATCGGATCATTAGTCTTCCTTTGCTCTGATAACTCTTCAACTGACCGAGAAGATATTTTGTCTTCCATAGAAATCGTGCTCATATGATCTTAGTTACCAAACTCGAAGCAATACAAAAAATAAAGATCCAAGGTTATAGATAGAAACCCGATCGAGTGAAAATGTCACAGCGGACGGTCAATTTGCCCACAAAGACGAAAATCTTCTGCAGAACACTAAACAAGTCCCCCTACGGCTAGTTTTCTTGCATAATAACAGTCTCAAATTTAACTAGAACCTCGAGACGGGATCAACACACGCAATAGTGTGAGTGTCAGAGCGAAATGCAGGGTGTGTCTGTGGCAATGAGGCCCACTTGCTGCTTCCCGCCAATACCTCGACGACCCAACGAAGACAAGTAGGTTGGCAGGTATATATATATAGTAGGCAGGGTCAGCACGAATGATACTATTACACGAGGCAGTTCAATAAACAGTTACTGAGTCACACTGTAGGTGATGTTCAACAGGAGTACACCCCAGCCGACCTGCACCTACTGTAATTAAACTAGATCTTTGATCCTTGTTCGTGCACGACCGTCCAATCAGAGGGCGAGTTGGTGTTACTTTGTCCAATCAGGGAAGAGCGTCGGTTTCAGAGGTTCAGGACAAATTTCAGGTCTTACTTCATTCAAATCGGGTGTTGTTTAGCCTCGCGTTTTGGTGATTGTTCATGAAATATGCTTTCGGATATCTTGTTGCCAAAAATGAATTTCTTGATTTTCGTCAAAATAGTTGTTAAAAAGGACAGTCGAACGTGTTGGATTACGAATCGAAAACGAAACACAAATATATTTTCAAAATGACACATAACTTCTTCCATTTCGGCCTCAGATATCCAAATAAATGGTTATTACCACTACTGATTAATCCTTCGAATGAAAGGATGTTTATTCGCATAAACGATCATAATGACTCTAAGTTGCATAAACGATCAATAATGACTATAAGTATTGCGCCTTCACGCAAAACGTTTTATAGAAATCTTTCTTATTATAATTGTATGGCGTTCTTAGAATTTGTGCAAGCAAGAATTTTGAGACTGTTAAAGCAGTGTACTGAATCTTACATAGAAATAAAATCAGATTATATTTATAACGTCTGAAATTTATTTATAGGCTACCATCACCTCAGAGTAAGACTACAAGTATCACTATCGACTGTGATCAACTATTCACAGATAGATCGTATTTTAGAAGATCAACATAATCACTCAAAATTTTGACCATTTAAGCAGGACAATTTCGACTTTTTGATTTGAGCTTTTTATGATATATCAACCAGCCAAAAAGACCTCCAGCCCTAACTCCCAAAAAGCAAAATCTTGTCCACTCACCGATTCCGCGGGAGTGTAAGTCACGCTGACAGATGCTCGATTTTCTTCATTTTGACTAAGCAAACTCACAAACGTAGCGCTAAATTTTCGACCTCCGCCAAAGATTCTGCGGAGGGAAACCATCTTCGGTTGCTACGAAAACGAGACAACCGAGCTAACTAAACTTCCGTGGCAGTGTATAAGTGTAACACAAGATCAAGGCACACAAGCAACGATAAGGGATCACGCTAAATGAGCACACTACCTACACGATATTGACATCTGCAAACTCAATCAGGGCGAATGTTAGGACCAACGGACAATCCTCGGAAATAATCTGATTTCAGTTGGAATGCATCTGACAAGGGGAGGGTCACGAGCTTCCACGTGGGTCAAGTTGGCGATCACGTTACCAGTACTCCGCTGTAGACCATGGCTTCACCAGTCCTACTCTGCTGAATCCTAACTCGGCTCCGCGCACGCCACGACTAAGTGGCAAAACCGAGTATCACATAAAACTAACCCTCCGTGTAGACGTCTTCTCTCAATCCTTGCAGAGTAGGTCTGTCTACCAGAAATGATAATATTGTCCAATATTATCTCATTACACAGTGTATCTCGAAGCGATTCGTAGTCATGACAACAGATACTCATTCCAGAGCGGCGGACGTCTAGCTGGTGTTAAACTGGGAGCTGTATTGCGTCACGCTGGGACGGTTCAGTGGAGAGTTGAGGTTTTAACGCGGGGAAAAGGGAGACAGCTCGGCCGAGGGAGAGATAATATCCCATAGGTAACAACTGTTGGGAAACCTCATCACGGCACCCCGAATATCTGGCCACCTGCACTGTGCAGCTGTTGCGGTGTGTTATATTCATAGTGGACAATTGAGGGCTCGTCAGGTTGCTTCCATTCGGAAGTCGTAGTGATTCCTCCAACAATTGCCCAACAGTGGGAAGGGCGAGATGCAGTATCGGGTTTGGTTGGTGGGATTTGTCATTTGGAGGGAGGTCACGGGGTCAACCGTAAAACTGAAACGCTGCCAGGGGAAGGGGCCAGAAAAAATTCAAAACCTTACGGCTAACTTCGGATGTCTTTTCCTGATAACGAAACGATTTTCATTGTCAAGCCGTGGAATGCGTTTAGCAGTCATTACGAACAATGGGGACAGAAGTCCTACTGCTAATTGGGAGAATACTCAAAGGTGTTGATCCGTGAAGCGAAGCAAAGAGCCCAGCCTTAGAGAAAGTTCGACAAAAATAGGACCATTTCAGAATTAGACCTAAAATTACTTCCTTTGATGTTGTTTTATAAAGCAGCATTGGGTCTAAAAAATGCGTGCGGAGCTGCAAATTTTACTGCTAACCATTATATTTGTTATCCATTTATACTTTTGTACTACCGAGAAAGAAATCCTACAATTTGTGCTAAATTCTTTTACTACCGCGTGTTCATGAAATCTCAGGCACCACGTGCAGCCATAGAAAATTTCATGAAAATAGATGGAATCTGGATTTCGAGAATAAATGCGAGACAGTTCTTATACACGATATCACACGATTATACCCTGGCTGTACTAGGTGAGAACTTAAAATTAGAATTAGAATCGGAATAGAGCAGAATTAACACAACATAAGAAAAAAATAAAATTGAGACTACTCAGAGACTGTCTTATACATTTATTCAAATAAAACGAATATAATCAGAAGTAAAATGATTTTACAATAGTGAGATTAAAAAGAGAGAATGCTAAGTAAAATAAATGCCAAAGGAAATAATAATAAAAAGTTCATCGCTGTTTAAATCCTTCGACAGCTATACAACATTATCACGGAAATAAAATCATCTACCAATCAAACAACGCCACCAATAACATAATCAACCAGATAAACGAAAAGCAACTCACGTAAGCACTAAACGTAAATCTCTCCAAATCTAAGCACACCTAAGCCGTGTTGCCAGGGAGCGGAGCGACACTTTCAATTTAAGAGGGATTACATGACACGGGCACCAAGTCGTCTGCCCACACTATAATGCACGTTATCTTAATCTAAATAAAATTTGGTAATTCCAGGTAATTACGAGCAAATCACGTCGAGTGGACCCTCTCTGTAAAATGCGGGATTAAGTGCTCGACGGAGGTGCAGTGAAAGGCACATGAGAAAAAAAGGCACATGAGAGATAGCTTATTTGGTCATTTTCTTGATTAAACATGCACTTAGACAGTCTGTGCAATTCCATGTTTTAACTATTAGAATTCAAAGCGTTGAGAATGCAAAAAATGATAATGAAAAACGTTGAGAGTACAAAGAACCAAAAATTAAAAAATAACGGATAGGAATAAAGAAAAGATCGATCACGATAGGGTGGCTAGTCTAGTCTAGTCATCCCTGATTAAGGTTTCTATCACTATGTGATCTAGAATAAGTACCATGTCGGCGATAAAATCAACCTCCTATTTATCCTCAATCAACTTTTAAACATCTGAGTCACTTAAATTCCAAAATTTGGTACTGGCTATTACAAAGCCTACCACATTTATAAGGATTTGACTTGTAGTGGGTTTCCACGAAACGGCGGCTCTTACTACTAAATTACCATGGAAGAGCTGAATCGGCTTGATGCACTGTAAGAAGTGAGACCATTCAACAATTACAGGCTTGAAAATGGATTTAAAGGGCCAAACACAGACACCATCAATAAAAGCAATTCATTTAGGCAATAATGATCGAAACGTAAAAAATACCGCAGAATCTATAATAATCATATCTCGGCTTGACTATAAGTATAAAAGGTAGTTGATCTCGAATTTTACTGCTGTGATTGAATTAAATTATAGAATCGCAGGACTGAATGGTATGCAGTTTAAGTTCGGGGCCAATGGCCAACGTTCTTGGACCTTGAGCAGAACTGACCCATATCGTCCCAACTCCCAATTGGATTGCGAACTGAGGGCAGTGAAAATGCTTAGCATGTAAGCGGGATTACAGTTACACTTCTATTTACCGTGCCTCTATTTATCGTGTCCCTCAATTTACCGGGCCTTTTCCCTTTCCCCTCAATATTTCTCAGTGCAGGAAAATCTCTATTTACCGTGCCTCTATCTACCGTGTCCCTTTATTTACTGAGCAATCTCCCTTTCCCCCGAGAGGCCAGGCAAATAGAGGTTTTACTGTATTTTATCATTATTAAATGTATACTTATGTCTTTTACATGACAGATAGCTAGCTTAAACATGGCCCCTTTTTGTGGGCAAAGGATGGAAACTCTCACGTTATTCATCAATATCGTTCACAGTACAAGCGGCAATCTCTTAAACATTTTTCATTCCTTTTTTCTACCATTTTAAACTTGATCCTAAAAGCGTCATTGTTTAGCCATTTAGGCCCGAACTCTAAAGTATTTGAAGACAAGATTATGACCTTATAATTAACAGATTCCTTTATTTTTGAACTTCTACCTTTTTCAATTCCAGAGCTGGCACATTAAAAATTCTCCGTCACGGGCCTACCTAGAAATGTCAAAAATTCACTTATCAAGCAAAATTTAATCAAACAAAATTTAATATTAACACCGCAGTAAATCATGTAATAAAATATCGCCAGTCTCAATATATAAAAGTGACTGACCAGAGTGCCGATGAGGGACTCTCGTGCTGATGATCACCCCTAAATACTCTGACCAGTCTGTTTATGTAAAATTACTATACCAATAAGTAATCGCACAACTGACTTATTGTTATGAAAAAAACCATATTATAATCATATAAAAGTATGAACATATCATAATATATATATATATATATATATATATATATATATATATATATATATATAT
>JH152852.1:8233-22344 GCA_000226015.1 Mnemiopsis leidyi | reverse complement strand
TCTCTCTCTCTCTCTCTCTCTCTCTCTCTCTCTCTCTCTCTCTCTCTCTCTCTCTCTCTCTCTCTCTCTCTCTCTCTCGTCTCTCTCTCTCTCTCTCTCTCTCTCTCTCTCTCTCTCTCTCTCTCTCTCTCTCTCACTCACTCTCTCTCTGTCTCTCTGTCTCTCTCCGTCAAGTATGATCCGACAACTACTATAATACAATAATACTACATAGTTATCCGATTACTACTATATAATACATTATGTAGTGCATCTTAGTAGTGTAGTGTGCAGAGAGAAAAAGTTGAAAATCATTTATTATATTATATAATATTAAACATTATTTCATATAATTTTCGGGAAGAAGAGATCGAGTGGTGGTAATTTTACATGTTTGGTGGGATGTCGTTCTGCCTAATTCTAATTTGCCTTAGAGCATTAGGGAATGGCATGGCGTACAGCAGAAAACCTTCAAACCGTCAAACTATAGGTATAACTCTTAATTCGATTAATATTTTTTAAAGATAGAGTTGTGCAGAACTTAGAGAATTGGGTGTCTTTTCCTACGGACCTATTCCAAAGATCGTTTTCATCTGTGTTGTCCAGCTTCTTTGACGCTCAACTAGTCAACTTAATCTATGCAGCCGAATGACTTATGCAATTATGTACCTTAACCAGCAACAGCAACGCCTCCGGCGAATAGAATATGGAAAAAACTACCCAAGCCGTCATTTGCCTTCTAAAATCATTCGTTGGTCCTTAAATGTGTTATATTGTAGTTACACGGCTGTTGGTTACAAGGATCAGTGATCATGAGTACGACTACAACGATCGTGATCACTTTAAGTAAAAGTATGTTGGCAAGGTAGCAGCATCAAGGACATGATAGCACGTAGTAGAACAAGTTTCTAATTTCTATCAGTGACATTGCCTCTAATGCAAGATAGCTAGAAGCAGTCAGCAGTGTACTTTGACTAAGTCTTGTTACTAAGTTTTTACTAATTCCGTATAAATATGGAATATCCAGCTAGTTCAGTTTGTGGTGAATTACCCCAATATACACAGATACTATATTTAGAGTTTTTAACTAAACATATGAAGATAACCGTTTAAAGAACAGTTCTAAACAAGACCATTATAAAAGTGTAAAACGTGCCCATTCACCGGGCTCAGTGAACTTACATTGTCTACGTCCAATCGTTTGTTAACATAGACCCAGAGCTTCCTTTTCTCTATCTGTACATGATAGTGGGATTTCCGGGAAAAGAACAACTACATTCTAACGACAATAATGTGACATTTACGATTCCAGGACTGCTGTCCGAAACCGCAAATTTGATTTTCGGACAAGAGTCCGGTTACCGACATTAACTGAGTGACAGGGTAGGCTCTTGGGTAGATTCACTAATCAATTCCACTTGGGGTAACGTTTTCGTAGCAGCGCTTTTCTCGTTATCACAGTGTTCCTTAAAACTATAAGTGATAGGAGACAAGTTAGAATGTAAAAGTAGAAACCATAATACCTTACTGGCTTAATACTCACTTCTCTTATAGAGCGATGGCTACAAGTACAGGTCCCGGAACTGATCGTAATAACCCTCACTATAGCACTATGCGATTCCGCATTTCAGGTTAGCTTTTTCAAATCTCTGGTATTGCTGCCAACCGCGGTTTTGAACTGTTCCTAACTCTCTGCAACCTACACTTAGATAGTGGCATTAAACACGGGCGAGTTGTACGATTGCCGTTAAGTTGTTAGCAAGCCCATTCAGCTATCCAATTTGCGCTTAACGTTCTTGACCTGATATGATTTGTGTAGTTGGGAAATCTGGTTCCTGTGTTCAAGGTTATTTCAAAGACGATTATTCAGCTTAGCAGTTTGTTATTTGTAGATCGGCCGACGGCCAGTTGTTCCCGATGTACGATAGGAGTACATGAACAAAAATGCTTTAAAGGGGTTACTTGAAAACCATTTAAGATTAAAATTCGGTCAAGCTAAGCAGAACCGGGAATCCACAACTTTTAAAAACGATTTTGAACCATTAAAACTCAACCTTACATTTGATATCAAATATCCACGATGTGATTACATGCTAATACTAACTGATTATATTATTAAACTATCTATAAAATGATTGAATCTTTTAAATTAAGGTTTAAATCATAATACTGGTAGGATAAGTTAATGCCGAAGCAAAAATGAGAAAATTTATACGCTTACACCCTTGTTCACTACCAAAAGCTGTTAAATTAGACGGTATGAGTTCGACCAGGAGCATCTTGATGTACATGGTGGTCATGCTAGTCACTGAGGCAGTCCAAAATGGTAGGTTCCGATAATAATCATTAATTTTGAATCACTGTTTCGGACTTAAAACTTAGGATTTTAACCTTTACATTTTTTTACCGGCATTTTCTTTTTTGGGGGGTTAAACGATTACTTTAAAACACTTAAATTATATGCCAATAAACAACCCAGTGCCACATCAAAACATTAGAACTCCTAAAAGATACCCAACTATCGATTTCGGTCTTTTGTTAAAATCCAAAAGGCGCTTAATTCCAGAGCGGAGTAAGGAAATAGCCGAGATAGCACCAACAAGCGTGACACAAGGAGCTGAAAATGCTTTCGACAAAGATCTCGCGACTGGATACACAGATGTTGATAACGGAGGGTTTAAAGTAGAGTTCGATCAAACCTATTTTATCAACAAGGTGGTTATATACCATGAGTTTTATACCAACTTTTACGATCCCTCGCGCTGGTGTACACAAAGTGAAGCCAACTTCAGGACATGTGTGGACGAACGGCAGAACGTAAATGTGTCAGTGTACCAGGGAGAGGTGCAAAAGAAGTCCTGTGGAACACTCCAACTGACATACGGACTGGAACAGTCAGATCAGATCTACAAACTGATCTGTAACGCTAAAGGAGATACAGTGAAACTCAGCAACAATACTGGTCGGATATTGCTGCTAGAAGTAGTCGTTACTGTGTCAGGTAAGTCCCTAGCAAATCTCTGACTTTGAAAAGATGAGCAATCTGAATTTGGGGGTAGTATGTAGATATTTACAATAAAAATTACGTTATGGCAAATATAGTTTTATTTGAGTTAAAGTTTCACTTCAGAGCGAGAAAAAGTAATAGGAGAGATAACCCCAGCAAATGTGACACAAGGAAAAACACGCAATGACAACGAGAGGGTCTACGGAGCAGGGAATGCAATAGACAAAGATCTCTCTACACTAGCAACGGCGTTAACTAAGAACGGATTAGGCTGGTTGAAACTCTAGTTTGACAGGATCAACTTTATCCAAATGATCATCATCTACTACAGGTTCTACACTGGCTTTTACAAGCCTTCAGCAACCTGTGCTAAAAGTGAAAAGAACTTTAAGGATTGTGTTGAAATTGAAAACAACGTGGATGTGTCAGTGTACCAGGGAGAGGTGCAGCAGAAGTCCTGTGGAACGCTCCAACTGACATACGGACTGGAACAGTCAGATCAGATCTACAAACTGATCTGTGACGCCATAGGAGATACAGTGAAACTCAGCAAAAGTACTGGTCGGATAGTAGTCACCGAAGTGGTCGTAATAAGAACTGTTGACTTTTTTTCAGGTTTGCTTCTGAATTTTACAATGGACATCATCAGCCCCAAGCCTGCCGTTTGCCCCGAACGTGCTCTACTTTGCCCAAGACCTAACCCAACCGTTTCACTTCTTCTCATCTTAACGCAGATATCAGATACGGGAAATTTCCTACCTCGTCGCTGCGAGTTAAAAGTTTTACAACACAGCTATCCAGCTTATAAAAACTAAATAGTATTTGTCGCTGCAGAGATAAGAAAAAGAGTTATGTGTGGTAAGACAAAGAGTAAGTGGTAATAACCAATACATAGGCAAAATTGATCCGACGGCAAGAGAACAAATGAGCAAAGAAAATGTACGCATTCACAGCTTGACGCTATGAGCGATTAATAACTCTGAGATTAATGAACAACCTGCAAGGCTCACACCAAATATGTGCATATCGAGTGTGACAGGCGAGTGACACATCACCAATACGGCTTGAACTCAGCACAATCAGCTGATGTTGATAAAGCGGGGAAATTTGAGGGGGAAATATAGGGCGCTCCATCGAACCGTTAAATATTACCACCAAACGTCGGGTCATTAAATACTCACCACGTCTGGCCTGAGACATCGGCTCTTCGGGCAAGGTCTAGACGCAGCTCCTGACAGCTCGTTGCATCATATTACACACGTTCTCTTGTCTTGACGTGCCATCTACAGTTGTCATGTGATGACCTGGAAGTTGTGGTGGAATTGTTTTTCTTGATGTGGTGGATGGTGTCAAATTTAGAGGGGAATGATAAAAGTAAACGAGGTTCTGAATTGTACAAAATCATTTGGTACTGACTGATGGAAGCATTGGGTAGGGTGAGAGAGGTTTGAAAATCGAATTCTCAAATTTATTGAGAGCGTAGATTTAATAAGACAATGAAAAAAAGGGGATTGCATCTTCAAGTTAACTGTATTTTTTACGATTTCGAAAAATTATTCTGATAGATCAGCCGAAAAAAACAAACAGTTAAAAAATCGAATTCTAAATTCTAAACAAAAACAATTAGTAAGAAAATACAAAATTAGTATAACTAGCAACATTAAAACCCTAAAAGTCACCATTGAAGAAACCTTTAGGTCCGTTGAAGTTTCTTAACCAAGCAAAAGAAGTAAATTCAATTCATATCAAAACCGGCGTAAATTCTAATATAACTACACAGTACACATAACATATGTATCAACTTTAAACCACTAATAATAAAACCTAAATTTATGACAAATCTATAAATATGAAATCTCCATCTTCAAGGAGAAGTCGTGTGCTCCTGATAACATTTATCACAAACCAGGACAGGGGTGGTGAAGTTCTTCAGCGGAATACAGATCCGCTTACTCGCACAGTTCCCGCAGAAAATATTCCCACAAGACCTGCAATGGTGCTTGCGTTTAAACTTCAGGGCACTGAACCGTTCGTGACAGAGATGGCAGTTTTGGACGTCTTTATCTGCCACCCACACGACCGGCCCCTGACGATCCTCCGCAAGCGTCTCTTTCCACCAATCAAAACGCAGGAAATACTCCCGCCAAAACACCATGTGCCGGAGCGAAACACGTGGAATAATCGGGTTGGTGTTCAGATAGTACCGGTCGTTGGTTAAACTAGGTCTCATTCCGTCCAGAACGTCCCATAGTTGGAGCCTGTTCGCTGAGGAGCGTTCCTGTGGACAGTTTCTGAGAAAAGTGGTGGTCCAGTCGCTGCTGAACAAGTCGCACATGACAATTAGAAACTCGGGAGTGAACTCGAAGACGTCCGGAAACTGAACTAATATCTGATGAAGAGCGTCCAAAAAGAGGAGAAATATCGGGGATCTCTGACTAGGGTGGGCTTTGCCCAGTCTATCATGGAATCTGTGTCCGAAACTCAGCCACTCTCGCTCCACCAACACTTGGAAACCGGAATAGGTCCGGTAATACGGGTCAACTAACAAGAGAGAAAGTGAAGTTAGCTGACTGGTTCTGTCCCATCCGTCCGAACAGTGAACAAGAGCCGCCCCTCCCGCTATCAGATGCTGACTGACGAAATATGCGCCGCGCACAACACTTTGCACGTGCAGTAACCACTGAGACTGTTCCATGCGGGTCTCCCATTTGCTGTTGCTTGGACTGTTGCACAGTGTTGCTACCTTCTCGAAACTCTCTCTGATAGCATGGATGTTGGCCATATCGAGAAAGTTTAACTTGGTGTTTGCGTAATTCGCAACATTTTCCATCCCCTTTCCCTTCATTTGATTCCCTTTTGCTGCAATCTTAGACCTGAAATTATATAAATAAAATTTTAAGTTTTCCATCGTTTATCAATATAGCTCGAGTAGAGGAGGTGGTATTTACAGTGGATAACGTTATCTTTCTTCTCCAGAATTTGAAACAAGCTCAAATTACGTAATAACAGTCGTTCATTTCTTATTTAAATTCGTAATTGAATCTCGGGCATTCATTTAGACGGACTGACTGGTCTATGAAATGTTAACTATCTAAAACGAAAATTAGCAACCGATTACCGAACCTTGCATCGAATATCATGAACGGAAGATCCTTCCCGTTTTTGCCTCTTGACTGAGCACGAACACAATCTAGAAACCTCTCGTCCTCTTTGCAATTTTTCTGCAGAATACCTGTGCGTGGCTGAGCACTTCGCATGAGAATTGCTCCGGAGTTATTAAGCCAACTCAGCGCAGGAATCCGCCCTTTCGACCTGACACAAATATATGCATCATAAGTATCTGGTAAGACTGTCAATACTAACATAAACGGTTACTGTTATCAGGTCTCAGTTAAATTTCCGTTACTTTTCATAGAACTGCGTGAACTACTCCACACACGAACTAACCTGAACTGTATAACACTGTTAAGAGTGGGACTAGCTTTGACAGGTACGTAAAACAGGGGAGGGTAAGACTTGCAGTGCTTGTAATCTGTGTTGTCCACTTTCGTCCACCCGCTCATGTCACCTGTAAGGAGATGTGGTTACACAAATAATTCCTGCCGCAGCGGCTAATTTCTTATTTTCTATTTATTTTCATTTTCCTAGATTCAAAATGTTTAATGATAAAGAAAAACACGCAAATAAAGACTGGCAGGTAGACATCTTCCCTACCCTGTCGATTGTGTTCCTGGTCCAGGTTGTACCTCGTAAACCCCCGCCTCGTTGCCACGGGGATCTCCTTCAACAAGAAATAACTCGGAGCACTGATCGCTCTGTTGCACTGATGATACCGCACTCTCCTCCTTACCGCCTCCATCTGAACTTTCTTCAAGTGAGATGAGTGCTTTGGTCGACTCCTTAACTCTTCAGCGTCCATTTTTGATTTCGATGACTTGGACGACCTCGGAGACTTTTGAAGGATATTAGAAAAAGTAAAGAAGTTCCTCAGTTGACACCTTACAGGTCATTCGTGTCGAAAAATTCAAAGATATCTTTCCCATCTTGCGAACCTACAAGACCGCGCTGACCGTAGAATGTAGATGGCAGCTAGAACTCACCCCATAATCTCCGAGGTAGCTAGTGAAGCTGGTAAAGCTGGAAACGCTGGTGCCGGTGAACATTCTAGAGCGAGGTTGATCTTCTAACACATCTAGACTGTCTACCGACTCGCCGTCAGAGTAATCTGGGAGTTTGCTTATGTTAAAACTCTCAAGTAATCTGGGAGTTTGCTTAAGTTAAAACTCTCAAGTAATCTGGGAGTTTGCTTAAGTTAAAACTTTCAAGACAGTTAGCTGAAAAATAGAATAATCTGAAAATGAATTTGTTTAATCTTCTGGAATGAACGGTTAGGGTGAAGCGAGTAACATAATATCATATGATATCATAAGTACTTTACTGTGAAAAAACACGAGAGATCGTGTCAAGTGCTACTTTTTCTCTAGTAAAACCAGAAAAGTGTCATAACAACTATGGCAAGCACTGCTCTATACAAGTCGCGCGTTTAGACGCTAAAACAACATACATTGTACATTGTACAATTTGGCTCCACATGCGTTATAAGCTTGCGGGAAATAGGCAGTGTATTTTAGCCTCTTACCTGTTACTTTAAACTTGATTTGGGGGACGTCAAACATGTCATCGTCACTCAGCTCATCCACTGGAAACTCTACCTTGAGATATCGAGTAAGCTTCTTCATGCTATCTTCGTCATGACAAGATCTCAATTTTCATTGTTAAACAAAATGTATTTAAACGGAAAGTATGCCAATTGTCAGCTTTTATTTTTAGAACAAAAAGTTTAGGGCGAACGTCGATTTAATTTCCTTAAAAAAGTATCTACCTCTCTCAGATTGTGTATATCTGTGTTATAAAGCCGCTGTGGTGATACGCTGCGAGCCGCGGTCCTACTTGCAAACAGGTCGTTACCTAAAATATCCTCGTCTGAAATACCCTGAAACAAGCTGATAAATATCCCCCTAACTCACACACGCAACCTACTGCATTGGAATGTAACTGAAAAATGTAAATCTGTCTAGCGTTATCCCTTCTTAAAGCTGAATTCACGCGGGACGAGGTTAAATAAAGAACCAAAATACTGAAATAGGACATTCTAGGGTTAGTGAACCAAAATACTAAAATAGAATATTCTAGAGTTTCAAACTTGCCTCATTGTGCACCTCGTTAGCTTCTCCGTCGCTTGAACATATGTTCTCGCCCGACAGGTATGCAGATATAGTGGTGTGCCGCTTTGTTGGCTCATCCAGTTTAGAAGGGGTCTTCATCTCCATCACCAGCTTGTCTTCTCCTGATTTAGTGTACGGTCATGAAAGTAAAACAAACACTTGCAAATCTCCTGGGATTTTCAATTCGGAATTTTTACTTCCTACAAGAGCTGAAAAAGTGTTCTCTAGCTTACTATGTTAACATTCGGACTGAATGAATAGTAATTATAATTCAATAATTAAAGAACACAACTGTTAAAAAACATTATAACAATTCTATCACTAACCCTGCTGTTTTCCAACAACACTAAATTTTTCCTCCATGTGTTTTCTAATTTTCTGTCTCCTAGTCATGGCAGGAACGTATATCTTAACTGTTCTGCAGTCCGCGCACTTGACCAAGTAGCAACGCTGTTTCTGTGGAAATTAGACGGTTTGTAAAGCATGATGATGAAAATGGTCCATTCAACCAAATTTCGTTGAAAATTTTCGCAATTTCGACGCTGAGATATCGTCAATCGCACATGAAAATATCCATGTGTTTGTGAAATACCGGCTGGTCAGTAGACTTTGCAATATCCAGGATGTTAGCGAAAGAAGTCCAGTTTGAAAGGTGTCTGTGTTCCTCTTTTAACGCTTTCACCACTAATCTGAAAGAACTGATTTTTGACAGAGCTCAAACAAATTTGATTAAGCAAGTTTTTGCTTACAGTTACGCCTCATGCCGCGCGCCAAAGGGCATGAAACCACGTGTTTCTTGCGCTAAAAGTTTTACAAATTTGCTATTCACCGCAACCAGTTTTCGCTTGAGTGGACTGCTTATTGCAGCCGTAAGAATAGTTTTCAATTATTCAAAGTTGCTAGGGCATTAAATTTTATGACGGATTGCATAGTAGCAGGCAGTGAAATGACAGCATTTAGCATACGAAGTTCAGAAGTCAGAATAATGTTTTATCCCTATTTACAATATAGACCCACAATTTAATTTTCAACGATTGTTTTGTTGTTATTTCAGAAATACAAAAGTTGTTAAATCACTTATTTATACCTGAAGTTTGTCAAGAAAACATCAGCTGGGTACACTTCATCACAAAGTTCTGCCTTCACGTCCGGAACAAATACCTCTACCGTCTCGAAAGAACCTGAATTGATTTTAAATAACAAATTCTAAATTACCCATTTTAAAAGGAGATACTGTTCCGAAAATCTTTAAAATGAGTGTAATTAATTGACTTAGTAGAACAACTCAAGTTGTGAATACTTTTAACGCTCATAAAATATGTTCACCTGGAAATTTAACAATGTTTCCGTTGAGAATGATGTTGTACTGCATGTGTTCCAGTGAAGACAGCTTGGCTCCTCTCCAACCAATAAAATCCTGGATTGTTGCCAACTTTCAAAGCTTAGGTCACGGAGGCTCTACCAATTACTATAACTATCCAGCTACTGAATATTTCTGCTATCTCAATATCTTCCCACACAAGTCATGTCAGATATATTATCTCTTTAATAAAAAGTATATTTTCATATTTGAGCTGGGACTGGCTTAAGAGCTACAGATACAATTTAGGTGTTTTCATACATAGAACTATTTAAACTCACTTCAGGGGGCGTAGCAAGAGAAACTTGGTATTTCAAGTTGGGATTGTTTAAAGTGGTTCGATCTGATTTGGCACCGGCACATCCCTCTAAACTCTGCTTGTTGGAAGTAAGAAGGAGCACTGGGATCATTACTCGTCCTATGAACTCTTCGGCTTTACTCCTAAGTGAGTTTTTATCTTGGAAACAACAATTTCAGCGGCAAGCTTAAACCTTTACTATAATTTGTCACCTTTTTTAATTTAAAAACTAGTACAAAGTTTTATTATCCATAGATCTTTTAGATTTCACAAAAAGGCACGACTTTGTTTTAACACGTTACGACTTATGCGATGCCAAAAATATAGATTTTTCCCATTGTCAACATTCTATTGTCATTATCTGTCCTGTCAACCACATACTCAATACTTATATATCATAAAGTTGAAGCTACACTGCCTGACATACGACACACAATGCATTTTCAGCTATTTTATCCTAACAATAAGGTATAAATAAGATTTCGTTCACGTTGTCATTAACAACTTATTTCTACTTGAATTCCATACTCCTGAGTAACAAGAAATGTACTCTTGAATACATGAAGTGTACTCTTGAATGCGATAAGTGTACTCTAATGTTTCAAAATACCCACTTGTCATGGTTGTATCTGATGTACAAGTCGATGACGATGAACTGAACCTCCGGGGTGTAAAAACCCTCACTGTTTCGTCTCATCGGCAGATTTAGATTTAGTCTCTGGTCGAACTGAAGTTAAGATCCTTTTTAGTGAGGTGTAATTCTCTGATATAGCTTTAGCACCGATTAAACGCAAATATAGTGCAGTTTTTTCACTAAGCATTCCACCAAGGATTTGAATCGTTTAATTCCAGCTGTTCAATATGGTTGTACAAGCCAAAAAATGTTTTGCTAAAATTTTCAACTTTCATTCTATATCCTGAATTGCTTGAAAATAGCATGTGAGCATACGTATCTTTTAGAGATAAAAACAGTTGAATAAATCCTTAAAAGGAATGTAACTGTATCATTTCACGTTGCATAGAGTATATAAAAGTTCACGCTTTTTATCATAGTAGCTCTAATGTACGAGGTCTGTTGAGATATATTAAATCATCTGCGAATATCAAATTTCACAAAGCCGAGTACACTTGATGGCACGGTTAGATTCATGGGCAATACCGTGGCTTAACTATTTAAACTTGTTAACCTAAAAGTTTCGAATTACCTCTTTAAATTATACAATAGCTAATTAAACTTTTGAAGAGGAGTTTATAGAACTACAGATACAATAAAAAATGAAGTAATTAAATTTTAAAGACCTTAACTGTACCAGCCTCAGGAACTTGCATGTTAGTTCTGATGCTGTGTCCTCCGCAAATAACGGTACAAAACACAAGGTTTGTACCACAGTGTGCCGGCAGATCATATATTTCTTCAACTGAATGGGTAAGTTATTCGTAGCAGCGTGGATAAACAACCTCATGATAAAGACAAACAAGTCTTTAATACAAAAACTTACACTAAATGTAGAATATTTTCTTGTGTAAATAAGTTTGACAGTACCCAGAAGTTCCAGATATGATAGAAAAATACATCATTGTGTTTGACAACCTGTGTTTTACTACCTCAAAGTTCAGATATGATATAAAAAATAAATCATTGTGTTTGACTACCTGTGTTTGACTACCTGTAAGTTCAGATATGATATAAAAAATAAATCATTGTGTTTGACTACCTGTAATTTCAGATATGATATAAAAAAATAAATCATTGTGTTTGACTACCTGTGAGTTCGACAGAAGACAAGACTTCTACGTCAGTGGGCTGCCCATTACTGGTGTGTTCCTCCATCTGCATGGCATCGTGTAACATGGGTTCTATGTGTTCCGTTATCTGCTGTACTTGTAACGCCGCAGTTACATCACTGTAAAATGTACTGCTCATCTAAACCTACTGAGCTTCATAGCTGGTGTGGGGGTTACATGAGTGTCCACATTTTAAAGAATCTTACTTCGTATATGATAAATTCACTTTCTTTTAGGAATATGTATTAAGATCCGAATAATGGGTTTTATCAACGGAGAATAAATATCATCGAAAAGCAATGTATCATTTCTTTGTTGTGTTGTTGCCAAAATATGTATTACCTTAGGAGCTAGCACAGATAACATCTCAATATATCAGGAGGCTCTTATATCTATTAAGAGGCTTTTATATCTATCCGCTATCGATGACGAAACATATCACAAAAAGATGTACTGTTGAAAGCTCAATGTATTGACTCCCACATTTTTAGCTGGTGACTGTCCTAAACAAAACTCCACATAATCCAAACACAATAGCTCCCACATTTAGCAGCCAACACCCTCACTCTGAAGCGTCGTGTAATTACTGTCTCTCACAAGTCATTGATACCAGGTTGTGTGCGGTTGTTCGTTTTTTAGAGGTAAACATAGCTGCACATTACAGCCAACCTCTGTAAACACCTTTGTTTTTGTGTCTAGAGATGGAATAATTTGTCACTTTAATTTTACCCAAACTTCCATGTTGGTTTTCAGTTTTTGAATACCACAGAGAAACATTTCAGTGCATTGTATATATAATCATTACAACGGCAGTTCAAATCTAAGGTGCTTAGCTGCACAGTGCCTGAGCTGTGTAGTGGTCAGTTCTCTTACAATATAGCAGTTACTTTTAGAAAGATTGCGGCTTTACCTGTCAGTTAAAGGTTGCTTAGCTTATACAATGTACAAAATTTGTATTTGATACACAGTGTACGCTCGTTCTATTGCTTTACATGACTATTTCGCTATTCCATCGATGCTTTTTGCTAAGATCATGATTTTAAACGCGTTTAATAAATGCTTTCCATCACGTGACGTTTCAAGCAAATCGCATTCAAGAGCAAATACCTTCAAAATTACCGTTTCAGATCAGTGTCACATATTTGATATTTAAGAAAGGGTAGAAACACGCATATTTGATATTAAAGAAAGGGTAGAAACACCAGAATTGGACCTACCTGCCGCATTAAATCGATTCGTATTACGTGGTGGGATGAAGACAATACCTCTCAAAGGTCACATGAACTTTGTTCTTAATTATCCCAATTCTACCGTGTCAAGTTCAATCAGTCGTGCATTGTTTGCATTGTTTGCAGTCTGCCATTGTTGACAGTGATAAACTTTTCCTCCCTTGACCGCTCTACGCGCAAATCTCGATCCTTACCTCTGCTTTGTCACTTACATTTACCAGTTATGTTACAATTTGTTTAAACATAAAACACGCTAAACTTAAAAATTTGCTTGGTTATATAAACAGACGTAAATATATAATTTCAGTGTTACACATTTGTCTTACTATAAACCTGCAATATAGGGATCTGTACAAAACGAAGATTTCATACTAGTTGAACTAGTACAGATCGAACCATGTCATAAAAAGTCTGGATCATGCCTGAGGAGGATCAGGAGCAAATAGTTGACGATGGACCAACTTTTGAGTTTGAGGAGGAGGGAGACCCCCAACGGAAACTCACAATAGACGAGTTGTACGACCATGCTGGGTTTAAACTTGCAAGTTTCAACAATAGTCTAGCTTCTGGAGTGGCCTTATTTATGTTTGGAGTTTTAGTCATGTATATTCAGATGGTCAGCCAGTACATGTTGTGTGAGAATCAGATGACTAACGTGGAAGTGGTTGCGATGAAGATTATAGCTATCTTGGGTTTTATCATAGGTAGGAGAAGTTCACTTTGTTGTACAGGAAAGTCGACATAATCAAAAAGATACCCTTATTGTAAGAGGTTGTTAAAAAAGTTGTTTACTTTGCACAAACCGTTTGAACATTAACTAAGTAATTAGGCATGGACCGATGTTAATTTTGTATTTTCCTAATATTACTTACATTGTATAGTTAAGTATGAACCCACCAAAATCGAGCAAGAAGTTCTAGAAAAAGACACGGTTTTTTAGTCATCAAGAATTTCGAATTGCTGGTCACAGCATCTCCCTGTGGCTCCCTGTGGGAGCCTGGATGCACCCAGCTCCAAAAAACTTGTACAGCAGATGTCTCCAGGCTCGCCCTGGAGGAAATTGGTGGCGCCACGTTCGTGTGTCTCAGAGGAGGTCCCTCTTTGAAAACAAGAATTGCGCCCGCTTTGTTTGGTCTCAGGCGTACGCTTAAGATTTCCATCTCTCTTTTAGACTAGATACCGCTATGAAGTTGCAGCCATCGTAAACTTAAATGATAATATTCACTAT
>JH152850.1:158639-174189 GCA_000226015.1 Mnemiopsis leidyi | reverse complement strand
ATTCTTAGCAAATGTATGTATACATACAACGTATTGGTAAGCATGCTTGAAAAGTACAGTAGCATGTGGAAACAGCTGCTTAGTCATTCAGCTAATTCAACTAAATGTTTCTTTAAGTGATCAACCCCAAATTTACAGGACTTAACATCATTAGTTCCCACACTGAAAATTATCTTTTCTATATCATCATCTTTAGCAGCATTATCATCACTGTAAAACTTACGGACATTATCACGTACATCAACAATTCTGGCACCACTTTGGGATACATTAGAATTATGAAGAATTTCCCAAGAGAACGTTTTCAAAGGATATGGCTGATCAATCACGGTTTATCTCAAATAAAAAGTTTGATGAAATGGACAAAGCATAGTTTATCGCGTTGTATTGTATAATATTGTATTGTATAATATGAAGTTACATAACGACTAAGTGTGAAGTAACATGATTTACGCCTCGAGCGTAGCGAGTGGCGTAAATCTCATTATTCATCGAAGCCGAAGGCTGAGTTGAATAATGATATGTTTTTAACGAGGGCGGAGCCCGAGTTGAAAACATGTTGTTACTTTGCACTTATGAGTTATGTAACGATATTATTTAATATGATGTAATACGAAAAAGGGTGATGTAATACTACAACAATGTGCAAATACCACGTTTTACTCAACCGGTATAATAGCATCACGCGGTAAATAATAAACAATTTATAGCAACCTAAGAAATTTAAAATAGCTGTTATTCGATCATGTAGCATGATGTCCCAGTCATTGATACTTCAGCATACAGCAAAGAAATCTTTTATATCGCATTCAATCCGTTGCTAGTTTCAGTTGAAATTAAATGGAGCAAAAGGTATTCAGCTCAAGTAGTTTAATTCATAAGTAGTTTGAGTCATTTCCATCATTTACATAATCTAGCAGTAGAGCCCCTGGCCCTCAACCGTCCACTTAGTCCTTGTAGTTCTGTGTACAAGCACACTCAAAAATACTTGTACTTTAGTTTTTCTAGTGTACATATTTTTACTGACAAACTTTGTCCTTATCGTCCCTATTTTATGACATATTTCACATGACATTATTGAGTTTTCATTTGCCGTCAAGGTCCCATATTTACGAAATACAATGACATATACCGTCTGAAGATCATTTCGCCTGACACCGAGGAAGGGGGCAGGCTGAGGGGGGCTGGTGGTGTCCATTTCTCGCTATCTCAAAATCAGGGGAAGGAATGTTGTCTCAATCCCCGGGGGTGTCACGTGACCTCGTTGGGCTTACCAATGCCCTAATTAGGGAAAGAGCTGCTCCCGAGCAAGCTTCTCAGATGGTGACAAAGGCAGCCCATATTAGGAAGAGAAGGCGCTCATATCCTTATACGGTCATAATAGTTTTTACCGATTCTTATACTTATGACACACCCATTTTCTTAAAAATCTATGCCATCGTGATCAGGAGATCACTGGCTACACAATGGTACTTAACCCCAAAAATTTTTTGGTGTGACTGAAAAACCGGCCACGCTAAATCCCCCGCAGCTGATGTAACGCTATACACGACAACCCTGGGCAACTACAACAGTTAAAGAAACAATTTTTCAACTGATCATACCGTCAAAGTCTCAACAGTCAGCTAAATATGATCAAAAGATAAAAACATTTTGAAATTTAATGGTCCACGATCTTGTCTACATTAACCCCACTTTTCGTCCCTTCTGCATGAGCCAAACTCTAAAACTCTTCATTCGAGCAAGGTAAATCATGAAGTCTATTGAAGAGCTAAGGGCACCACAAAATTCACAGAGAGGCCACGAGTGCCAAAACATGAAAGGACCGGAAAATATTCCTGATAATGGATCAGATCCTATTATAGTTTCCATGGTATACAACACTGTTACAGAAAAGTATGGCATGTAAAAAAGTAGGAACGCTCCTGTAAAAACCACAACAGTGGTGGTTGCTTTGCGTTGTCTTTGTTGTTGTTGCTCTCCCCTGACGCTTAAAGTCTTAGGTTTTGAAAGCAACTTTCTTGGAATCAAGATGAGGCTTACTACACTGGAAATAACCGGAGATGCAAGTCCAACTGAATCAAAAACTAATTTGGCTGACGCAAAACGGCTTTGCAAAACAGTGAATCCGTCTTCGGAGGCATCAAAGAAATTGTAGCAAACGGACCATCTGTTCCGTACACTGTGCTGATCCCCACAGAGTATTTTCCAATTTCCTGTAGTCCTAAGAGTAAAACAAAGACATACAGTACTCCTATGACCAGATGCTTTTTGATGTGGTAAAAAGGGTAAATGATAGCAATGGTCCTTGAAGTGCTAAGCAAAAGGACAGCTAAGGAGTATAATCCGCCGAAACTTTGGCGGATGGGCATCCAAATGCTGCAGAAGAGTTTGTCAGAAAAAACACCCGGCTTTCTCTCGTTGAGAAGAGCGCATATAACTGGTACTTGACTAAGACTTAGAATGATGTTTATGCAACAAATATAACAATACAGTTTTGAAGGCAAATCAAGCTTTCCCAAAAAGTATCCGAATGCCAAACTGTTACCAACAACTCCTACCACGCCAGTGATTGCATTTAAAACTCCCAAAGTAGTGTCCCAAGTGCCAGAGGGTCTTGACTCCATATCTTCAAACATCCAAACATGATTTCCATAACTTTGGTTGTCTCCCATAATCTCTTATCTTTCGCAAAGTATCACATAGAACGTATTAGCTGGTGAGTTTTACAAGCAAGACCAAAGAGACATGTTCAAGTGTAGAATCAACTCCTCTGTTATGTTTAGATGATAGCAGTAATTGTATTGTGAGCTAAACCAGGTGCTGCTTCTACAGAGGTCTGGTATGGGGTACTTAAAAAATAAATCTCTGCGACAAGCAATGTGTAAATGCAAAAGCCTTAGTTTATAACTTAATGCTCGTCCCTTCTTTTCATAAGTCGAAAAAATTCCATCATGGTCATGAACGGTTCTAATTCTCTGTTAATATCATAAAAACGAAATAGTTTCCTTAATCTTTAGATTGGTTTGGGGTGCCCATTTAAAATTAACTAGTCGCTTCACCAAAAAATTAAATTGTAATATGGGAGAGATAAACCACTGACTCAACTGCCATGGCAATTTTGAAATTGAAATCGTAGTCAGATCATTCGCAGAACCCCGACCGTCAAAAATTTCAACACCAAGCATTCGGCTGGGTGGACCGTGAGGCTGCATAGATCCGACGACTGTCCACGACGCTCGCCCATCGACTAGGAAGCACCGGGATTCGAACTCAAAACCTCTCGATTACTCAACAGACATTCTAACCAACTTTGCTACCTAGCCGTGAAGAATTGGACAATGGCCAAAATTTATTCACCATTAAATTTTTAACTAGACACCCTGAATTATGCCAAATTGTCAATAAGCGTAGTTGCTTAACTCCTTGATAATGTTCTTGATCTCAAATTTAGCATTCATCCATCCTTCTAGCAAACATAATTCACTAGTATTTGATTACTGTATTGGACAATCAGCTGATCGACTTATAATATACAGTGCATACTTGTACCTATTTCTTGACTTATTAACTAATTAATTGACTAACCAAATTGACTCATTGACTCATTAATAACGAACTAACTTTAATGAACTATAAACTGATCTCGACTAACTTACACTACCCCAGCCCGAGGTACGGAACTAAATCTCTTTGTTCCCGGCCCCTCCCCCGTCCCTCCCAGCGCCTCATCTCAACGTCGCTCCTTTTGTGTCCCCGCCTTCTCCCTCACTCCGTCTCTGTTTGATGAGGAGGAAGTTCCGACCTACTCTAACAGGCGTTTGTCGGAGGGAGGGAACAATCTATCCGGGGATAGTTTGTACATGAACAAGAAACAGTCTGACATGTTGTATGAGAACAACGTGACAGACGAAGTGACAAACAAACGAACAGACGGACTGGAAGATAAAGATAACACAGGCTCTTCTTTCTGCTTGGAACCTCTGGGATTTTCTCTCCACTCAACATCTAGAACGTCTCTGTTTGACGAACAAAGTACTGGGTTTGATTGCCTTGCTGAGGACCGGGCCCCAGAGAGAGGGTTGGGGGATACTAGAGCAGTCTCAGGGGAAGAGGGGCCGGGGGACGGAGAGGGAGCACTGGAGTCTCCTGATTCCGAATCAGACCCGCTCTATGACAGGGTAGCTAACATCTTTAGACCGTATGTTGACGAACTGACTGACAATGGACTGACTATGCCAGGTGATGGTTTTGTGTTTTTTTTCAGTGTGATTTGAATATCTGTATATGCTGTATAGCGTATACTGCATAGAGTATATGTATAGCGTATACTTCACATATCTGTATATAAGTGTATAATCGTGTATATTATCGTGTATATTATCGTGTATATTATTGTATAATCGACAATCGTGTATATTATCGTGTATATTATCGTGTATATTATTGTATAATCGTGTATATAATTGTATAATCGTGTATATAATTGTATAATCGTGTATATAATTGTATAATCGTGTATATTATCGTGTATATTATCGTGTATATAATTGTATAATCGTGTATATAATTGTATAATTGTGTATATTATTGTATATCTGTATATAATTGTATAATCGTGTATATTATCGTGTTCTGTGGAAGTCTAGAGCAGTACTATGATGTGTTTTAAACGGTGCCAGCTGGCCTCATATAACGTAGTGTGTGTGTTTGTGTCTATACACGTTACTCCTTATGAAGGTAGTTAAAGTAAAAACGTTGTGCTCCCTCAATGTTGTCCAGAATTTATAATTTTGTGAACTGTTTTCGTCGCGTTTTGTCTGCCTGTTTTTTCTAACATCTCAATCTTGTTTTGGTGTGTTTCAAATCTAGAGCTGCTTGGTAGGGTAGCAGATAATTATAGTATTCATGAAACGTAGTTCATGAAACGTCATTAATCAATTATATATTGTGGTGACAAGGCTGCATTGCAGTGACATTTCCTTCATTTACCAACCACTCGTAAGTTGAATTAATTTCCCCGTCTTATGTAGAAATATGTAAAAATACATGTAGAAATATGTAAAAATCCGTCTAGAAATATGTAGTCTAAATATCCCTCACGATACTTAAGGAGTTACAGTGCTTTAACCAGACTGTTCAGTAAGGTCCCACAAAATGAGGCTGTCCGAGGAGCTAAGACAAATGAGTTATTGTTAAAGTAACCTCCTACCAGGCGGAGAACACCTCTCACCGGACGTCCCTCTTCCTCCTATACCACGTGACCAGACGTCACACGATCTCGACATGACGTCACGTGACCTGGGTCACCGTGATGAGGCGCTCAGTGCCATCGGTTTGTCTGGGTCTGTTGCTAAGTCCCCCAAACCGTCCCCGAAACCGAAGAAGAAAACGAAGGAGGAGAAGAAAGCTAAGAAGGATGGCGAGGAGAATAAGCAAGAAGTTTTGCAGAGTTTGGGACTTGGAGATGATGGTCGAGATTCGCCTAGTAGCAAGAAAACGCCGCTTCGACCTCCAAGGTCGCCCAGAGAAAAGGTCAAGAGGACAGAACTAAGCCAGAAAGAGATTAAAATCCGGGAGGACGCGATGTCTGTGTTGGGACTATCAGCAAAGGATAGCAAGCTACCTAAGAAGGTTCGAGAAGTGATGGAAACTCAGAAAACCATTTCCCGTCTGGGCTCCCAGCCGCCACCCCTTCCTGCGTCCCCTATTCCGAGCACCAACCCCCCTCCTTTACCCGCCAGACAAACCCAAAACATACCGTTCGGGACAGTGCCTCCTCCACTTCCCCCCTCCGCCCCTCCCCCTACTTTACCACCCTCTTCTTCCATGTTGTACGGAACGTTAGCAGGAAACAGCAGCTCCGCTCCGCCCCCTCCCCCTCTGTCCACCCTTCCAAGAAGAGGGCCCAATCTTCCTCCCCCTCTTCCTTCTTCCCTACCACCCACCACCATGCCACCCCCTCTCCACATCACTCTTCCTCCTGGAGACTCTTCTATTCCGCCCCCACTTCCCTCTGCCCCGATCCCCGGCACCCTTCCCCCTGGAGACCCCTCTATTCCGCCCCCGCTTCCCTCTGCCCCGATCCCCGGCACCCTCCCCAAATCTATCGAAGAAGACCACGTCATCATATACGAGACAGAAGAAGAAATCCCAGTCAGCAGATCTGGCCTGAACGTTGCTGCCTTCATTAGATCAGACTCACTGCGAGGTATGCTTCCTGAAGAGGTGGAGTTTGATGTGGACGCGAGTGGAAGTGAGGAGTCCAGCTCAGCAGGAAATACAACCAGTAGAGCCAGCACTATGGAGGGTAGCAGTCTGGTACCGGGGAGTGTGGTATCCGACAGTCAGGTCGAACTTGAGGATGAAGTGTTTTTTGAAGAAGTTGAGGGAGATATTAAAGAAGAGTGTCCGGCTGGAACGGCTGAGTTGCCGAAAGAAGATGGAAAAAGTGAAGGTTACCTTGCTCTAGCTCCTGCCGCATCTTGCGCTTGAAGTAGTAATTTTAGCTCTGAAAACTTCTGTTTCCGGCGCTTCCTTTACTTTGCAATTCTAGGCTAAAACCTAAAGCTTCTTAAACTTAGCTCACACACCTGCCTTGCTGACAAGTGATAAAGATGTATTTCTAGATTTATAGTAACTGGAAAGTGTCACTTCTGTTCTCTCAGAATGTGCTGGATACTTAAATTCCAATAACTGCGTATGAATAGATGATATCCGTGATTTGCTTGCTGAAGCTTTGTGGGCTGTACTAAGATATGGTACATGATAGGAAATCACGAGCCATTAACTAAAATACTTACTTTACTTTTAAACTTCTTTATTTGAGGAGATTGAAAGAATGATTATATAACGAATTGCTACGCTTAAATTTGCGGCAAATACGATATCTTTGAATGGCAATTAAGAATTCTTTCGAATGGTATTTTGCTCAATGATTTAATCTGTCAGAATGAAAAATAAGCTGCTGATACTAGTGGAGTTCGTATAACATTTATGTCAACCTAAATTTCTTTCGTTTGTAATTTTGTCGCATGTATTATATTAGTGGTATGGTAAATGTACATTCTTTCAGATGCGGCTGAAAAGCGGATGACGAACTATGCAAACGTGAGTAAACGTCTTTGAAAAACTATAAAGTAATAAGTTGCTCTTTCGTGCTATGTCGTAATATTTAGCAGAAATAAACAGCTAAATCATTGAGCTGAAGCTTAAATGTAGCTGACGGCTAGCTACTCTGTTGGCTCCCCTTACAACCATTCTTATTATACGATAGACTTAATTTAAACTCTTATCTACGCTTTTAATAAACAATTCTAGAAAAAGACGTCTAGAAATGGACGTTAGAATTCTTGGGGAGGAGTCGAAAATCTTTTCTAGTTGTGACTTCGTTTCACGAAATTGATAGGCCGTCTCTGGTTTCATATTGGTCAATCAATATGGAAATTATTTACGAATTCTCCCCAAAAATTCTGATGACCAATGAAATTATGACTTTTGAAAGGTGGAGTACCATGGACATCGAATTGCAGAATACACTGACAACATAATAACAGTTCCTTCCGACAAACGAACGACAATATTTGCCGAGGTAGAAAGCAATGAGCATGTGTACTGTTTTCAGTCACGTGTTGAAGCCTTTGTGGTCACGTGTGAATGCTCATGGTGTCACGTGTGAAAGTTGTTGTTATACTTTAGTTAACCAGACCTCACGATTTACCGTGAAAAACAAGCATGGGTGATACTGTGAACAACATAGGACGTTTAAATCGGACCGATTGTGTGCCGGCATATAAATCGCCCAGTGGCCTCTGTCGGCGCGTGATGTGTCCTGTAAAACGTCTTATGTTATTCACAGTTTAACGCGAATTTAAAAGATTTATCCTATGAAAAAATTCAACAAAATTGTTACAATTTATGTTTAGATAAAAAATTTATTTTAAGATCGAAACACATTTAAATACATTGATACTGTGGCGAATCGCAACAATCTGAGTTATGACTGATATTTAATTGTACAACAGCAGTATTCCTCATTAAGTAGTATTCTTTAATCCCTGCATGATAACGATTTGAGCATGTTCCCAAACATACAAATATTTTCGAATAGTAAGAGGTAGAGAAAAGTGTTGCGAATCTGCGAGAAAGATGTGAGCAGTGAGAAAATTATGGAGTGAGTTGCCTGGCCTATAGAATTTGAGAAATGCGTCACGTGGTAGCTACTAATATTCCAGCTGAATGACAAGAATGTTCGGAGATTGCCAGTACTCGTAACTGGTTGTAATTCGACTGGATGTGTATGTAATATATTTGTAATATTGGGGAGATATTACATTTTGTGTTATATCTTTGTGTCAGGTTGTCATAGCGAACAGTTCTGACTCACAAGATGGCGACATTAAGGTCCATTCCATTGAGGTAACTTAAATTGCCTGATTGTAAAGTGGTAATTGGAATTAAAATCTGGCATTTAATCTTGAAAAAATAATTTTGTTAAAGATAACATCTCAAAATTGGAATGTGATTAGCATGAATATACTATTACGTTCCCTTGCATGATACAATGTCGACATAGGACATTTGCAGCATGACTTTTAGCATGACTTTTAGCATCTATCGACAGACTTCCAACAACGCAACTTTTATTTTACAGGACAATTACAAAATTTACTTCTCTTAAGTTGTGATTCTTCTGTGACATTTTTGATTTTTCACTTATGTAATATTACCGTGACTTTATTGGGCTGCATTGAATGATCTCATTTTAAGCACGTTAAAACCAGTAACCCTGAAACATAGCAGTTTCTTTACCTTATCTCAACTGTTCCAGATACAGTCGGAGGAAACGTACGATAATATCGGACATGAGGATCACATGAACGGTGGAACCCACAGAGGTCCTCTCGCGGACAGTGACCTCTTCGCAGTCGCTCCCAGCCCCTGGGATGTCGGTAAGTTGGATCACGTGACTAAAGTATGATCACGTGTGCATATTTGGGGTTTGACTTCCCATTATGAGTCCTCAGTGCAAGTTTTGAGAACGCAACTTAGCCAGAAGTTGTGAAGGTTTTGTTTGCAACCCGTTATAAATCATCTCCCTCCATTTTAGGTCACTTCGACGAAACCCTCCCCAAGATAACAGAAAACAACGACCTTTATTGCAACGTCGACTCCCAACCACCACCACCGCCGCCGCCGAGCGATGACGTCACAAAGCAGACTCTGACGTCACCAATGCCGGGTGGGAAGTCCACCTCGCCCCTTCTCAACATTGCCCTCCGTCCCACCTCCTTGTACGACCCGGACCAGTCTCTGTTCGACCGAGAGGACCATCCCCCGACCGGGGACGACATCTACGAGAATCAAACCGGAAACGTGTCGTCAAACATGTCGTCACCGGCCACTCCCCTGACGACAAAGGAGAAACTGCTTGCGGAGGGATTCCGGGAGACTGACGTTCAGCGTGCAGTAGACATTGTGGGGGAAAATGAGGAGATGGCCCGAAAAATCCTGCTGAGTTTCGTCGCAAGGAACTGAGCGAGTCCGTGTGTTGGTGTGTTGGTGTAGTTATGTGCGTCAATGATAAGAAGTCCTATGTTGTTTAACTGGGCCGACTTTTGTAAGTTTTCCTTATATTTTTGCTGAGCTTGTTCGAGTTTGTTGATTTTGTTTTTGCTCGACTGAACATGGTACAAAGAATTTATATCCGTTGATCCCAAGTTGTTGTTATAATACGACACCGACTGTGCGATTAGAGCTGAATAACCGTCAGCGGATCATCGCGTCCTTGTCACTAAGAAAGTGCACGTGCGTTTTGTTGTTCGCACGCGCTTGCTGCCGTTAAGAATAGCTAGTTGAAAATAAGTGTTATCAACTTGATTTTAGTTAACTTGATTGTAATTACATTTACACCGTTTCAAGCGAATTAAACTTTCGGTTATTTTAATTTTACCCTTTTTTAACTTCTACTTTGAAAAACCCGGCGATTCTAAGGTTTTGAAATGATTTAGATCATATTTTGATCGTTTTGATTTTAGCTCTTCTGTCATGATTTAGATTGGGCCAGTTATTTAATCACACACATTTTTGTGTGTCTAAGTAAGCCTTATCGCGAACTACAGGCAAACAGATTGAATAGAAAACGTATTTATGCAAACGTGTATCATTTTAATGAGTGTGCCCAGAAATAATATTTTAGGGAAATTCAGACGTTCCTTTCTTAAGTCGTTGATTTTCTGCATTTCGGATAATTTTCCTAAAGTTTTGTCCTCAACTTGAACTATTCACAATTACGATTATAGGATAGCACCATTGTGAGAAAAACCTGTAGGTTTAAACTATGCAGTAAATATATTCGCGATAGTTAACATTTTTGAGATCATGATCTAGAGTTTATAGTTACACGTGCGGGAAACTTTCTTCCCGTCCCTTGATCGAGGCCTTTGTCAAATTTGAAAATTGTGTTTGGGATTATTGTAGCGACCTTAGGTGTACGTTGTACATCTGGAATAATTGTGAATACCTTTGTCTCGAAATGACTATGATTTGTGTTTTAGTGGGATTCATTATTTCCTATAATTAGTGGTGCAACTGGATCGGCATGGAATTCTATAGAAGTTTCATTTTTGATTTACATACTGAAATGCCACCATGATAATGATATAGTATTAAAGCAGGAATTTATGCGCCCGTAAGTCTAGTAAGTCTAGCAATTCATGTGTCATGGCAACTGTTATTTTGTGAAATGGAAAGAGGAAATGTTGTCAAATTTATAGAAATTGGTTTTACATTTTATTTTTGAAAATTGTACATTATCTTCGTGACGATATGAATATGATTTTGTTGATTTCAATAATTTTCTTTACCTTATACATATGCAATTAAGATTTTTATTTTTTCTTCCAGTGCCGTGCAGTTGAGTATTGGCATTGCATAGAAATAGTAGTAAAGTAAACTGACGAAATGGAATTAAACCCGATTCTCGCAGCTCAAAGTCAAAGTAGATAAGAACGGTAGGCAGCGTGTGAGCGTGCGAACTATTATCTGAAAAATGTTTTTGCGTTGTCCGCGCGCACGCTTCTTTTTCAATCTTTCACGTATAGTTGATAGTACAACGGTATAACCTAACCAAATGCACCTTGCTACACGTTGCATAGCCCTGCTGCCGCGAAGCGGCAGCCTCCGGCGCGCTTGACGAGATGATATCCGTCTAACGTTCTAACGAAACGTTAGGAGAGCAGAAAACTGCGAGCCGCGCGCGGGTCGGGTAACATCTCGACAACCGGCGCGCGCGAAGCGCGCGGCGGCGTGGCCGCGCGCTTCCAGCTTCGGCACCCGTGCGCTGCTTTGTTGGCTAGACACGCGCAGTTTTGCAAATTAGGACTAGGGTTTGCTAAACCAGTATAGCTCATACGTGTGCGCGCGGGTCCAATGTCCAAATTCGAACAGATCGTCAGGTGTGAGCAAGCTTGTGACCTGTCCGAATTTGGAGCCGCGCGCGCACACGTATGGGTAACACTGGTTTAGCAAGGCTCAGGTTGAATTTTTTGACTTTGTCCGACCCTCATTGACAGGAGGGTGCGCGGCGCGCTGCCGTACAAGAGTTGAAGCAAATAATTAAATTAATCATGCTTTGCTGCTGCGCCGCGTGTTTCGCGGCAGCAGGTCAGGCCAGGTAACGTCTGACGAATCATGTTAAAGAATATGATTGCTCCAACTAACTTGTAACTGAAGCCCTTTTGCTTTGCGCTTATAATTATTTGACGAGATTATATCCGTCTAGCTGCGTGAGTCGGGTATCACCGCGACAAATAATTATATCATGTCTGTTAAAATCAAAATTTTCGAATTACTAAATACCGGCGGATCTTAATTGCTAGGCTTCTGTGCTGGCAAGAGTCACCTTTGTAGGTCTAGCTTTGCCTCTACATGGCAGTGTCATCTCTCTGAGTTGTACAGCAGCGCGCACCCTCCCGTCATTTTATTCGCCTCTATTCGCTTCGAATGAGGGTCGGACAAAGTCAAACAACTCTCTGAGAACCTTTTCTAGAAACCACAATATTAATCAAAGGCCTGGGGAGCTCACAAGCTCATTGTATAGTGGATTTTTGTATCCACAACATTATCAGCTCTTCTGTCTTCATCTTAATCAACTTTACCAAGTTTTTCTTCTCTTGCCCCACAGATGATAAAGTTGTTGCTTTGACCGTCTTCCTTCATGGCTGATCAAACAGCTTTTTGTTGACTAAGTCAAAGAATTGAACCTGCTGCAGCTGCTTTTGTAGAAAGTCTTCAACAATTTGCTAAATTTCGATCGCTTCCGATTTTAACCGTTGTCCAGGAAATTTTTGGCAAATTTCCGACGAAGTTTTAAATAGAATTGAAGGTGTAAATTATTTAGAAAATAAGATTAGACATAATAGTTTCCTTAAAGATAACCCAATTGTGGCTAAGAAGAAATTTGTTAACATTTATTAAAATTTGTATATTGAACTTTTTGATATTTTAAAGATTGTGTGATATTTTGAGAGAGTAGGTGTGATGATGCTGGCATCATTATCTATTATTTATTTATTTATTTATTTATTTTTTAACCGATCTATTTTGACAATTACTGGCATAAAACTTCCTCAACTTCTTTGGAAAAATTGGCTAGAGCATTCTAAGTAAAAACAATAAAAATTTGTCTTAAACTTGCAGCTCTTAAGAATATGCTTCATCACCAAATCAAGTGAAACACGTGACAGCATCACGTGAGGGTTTCTCTATCATTTTAAGAGACCCACCCTCTGGGGAAGCCGGAGCTTGGGGCTACTAGCTATTGTTATGCCGCTGTAGCTAGGCACCACAGTCCTGCGCCCAGACTTCAGAAATTTCATGTAGTACCTTGATAATTGCATGTAGTGCCTTGAAGCCAACCATGATATGTTGTTTGATTTTCCATTATTTATTTTTACTTTTTTTAAGATGAGAAAAACAAATTTTTGACAGTATTAAAATTACTTTTTTTCAAGGATGGATTTGGTGTATATCTTACTTCTTGCTATCATCTTTGCTGCACCACGAATACTTCTTCTCCTTATTCCAAAGTTTCCTAAACCATTGAAAAATCTTGTTTGTGTGGTCACCGGAGGAGCAGGAGAAATTGGCCAAGCGGTAAGTGCCAGATGACAAATATTTTCTATCCTATGCTGTTGAAAAGATGCACTTATCAATTTTTCATAACAAACAGTTACTAAATTGACAAGCTAAGATCAACCTAGCTGTAAGTGTGGAGAGTTACACCCTCAGGGTTTAAACTGTCTGAGCATTAAATTATTTGAAATGCTATTAAATGGGCTGCTCAAGCCAAGCAGTAAGTAGTTATGATTTATTCGAGCTATTGCCTGTTTACCAGATGACAGGTATTTTGCTGCAAAAAGGAGCACGAGTTGTGATTTGGGATAACAATGAGTCCAATATGGAGAATATGAAGATGAAAATTCCCTCAGCCCCCATACATTATTTGTAGGTACCAATTTAAGACCTTCATTTTTTATAGTTATCATTGTCAATTTTTGTGAAAAAAGCATTTTTTGTTAGTATTGACACAAATCGCTCTTAAAAATGAATATATAGGATTTAGAAGAAACATATTTTCAGTGCAAGGAGCTCAAATTTATATCATATTTTTGCATTTCAAAGTATTGCCAGCACTATAATGAATATCACCTTAGATTTGAAATTAAACCATTAAACTATTAAATCATACTCAGCAAGGTCGATGTTTCATCTTGGGATCAAGTGGAATCTGTCACTGCAGAGGTAGTCAAATTACTTGGAGGTGTTGACATTCTTATCAACAATGCTGGTAAAATTATCCATCCGAATTTATTCTTGTGCTGATTGTGACTCATTAATCGCCAGGGAGCTGTTCTCAACAAAATTTCATCATATATTACATGTAATATAATGTAATTGACAATCAATCACGTTATATTGTGTGCTGACGCCACCCCCCCCCTCTCGACTGCCCTGACGACACTTTTGCACTATCTCACTCTCACTGCTCCTAATCATTTAATTAAATCATTTCAGCAATAGCAAATCCATTTGATATTGAAGAATCGACCGTGGAGGAACTTCAGGTGACCATGAATGTTAACCTGATTGCACACTTTTGGACAATAAAAGCGCTTTTGCCACACTTAAGAAAATCTAAGGCATTTAATGGTATGTGAGTTGAGACTAAACATTTAAAAAGTGTATTTAAATCAAAAAGTGTATTCAAACCAAAGTGTATTCAAACCAAAATTTAAGCATTCAATTTAAGCATTCATTAGCTTATACTGTTATAACGCTTGTGGAAAAAACTCTTTTATCAATAATTTGATAACGCTTGACTTAAAATATTCTCAACATTAGGTTTAAAAGGATCCGTCATCGGTATGTCTTCAGTTCTGGGTGAGTATATCACTTTAAAGTGTGAAAACATCAATGCCCCAAAGGCAAACTTTCATTGATTTAATGGACATTGGAAAAATTGTTCCTAAACCTTTTTGCAAATCATCTGAGTAAATCATCGATTAGCTTATTTCATCTGTGTATTTGCATTTTATCTTACGTTGCAATTTAGTCGCTCTCTTATCTCTGCTTGATAAATACACGCTGAGCGATTTACCTTGTCACCGTGTTGCAACAGCTACACAAGCGGACTATACACTGTGTACCATGGCTGTTCAGTATCGAGCTAGAAAGTACTTGGAAGGGATATTTGAAGAGACTGGTATTGGGACGGACAATCATTTCGGAGAGGACAATTTGCGAGAACTGAGCAAATCATGCAGTTCACTGTTAAGCGATATGTGCAATGTTTATGGATGTGACGATCCCAAGAAATTCAGTCCGGATGTGTTGAATAAGAACAATGTTGTCAAGGCTCAGATGGCTGAATGGTTGTCACGGCGATTCACCTGCTGGAAGAGTGTTGTGTGCCGCTGATGTCCTCTGCGAGGAAAACTATCGAGCAGCTACAAGAAGAAAAAATCAGTGATCAGAGGACAGTGATCGAGTTACAGGAGAAACTTATCAACAGAAAGGAAAGGGAGTTAGGATCAGTGAGTAGAACAGTCGAAAAGGAGCTGAAATCGTACTCCTCAGTACTACAACAGAGCTGTTCTACTGCTCTCTCGCCGACGAAGATTGCTTCAGCTGTTAAGAAGATCGCCAAGGAAGAGGACCGAACCAAGGAAGTTGTTGTGTTTGGTGTTGATGAGGAGCCTAGTGAGTGTGTCACTACGAAAGTTGTCGGGATTCTAGAACAGCTGGAGGAAAAGCCTCGCATCACGGGATGCAGAAGAATCGGACAGCGTGTGTTAGGTGTATCTACAAAGAGACCTATCATTTTCAGTGTTAAAAGTACGGACATTGTTTATCAAATATTGAAAAAAGCAAAGCGACTTAAGGACATAGAAGGCTTTAAAACGGTCTACATATCTCCTAATAGAACTATTGAAGAGCGTGTCCAGTCGCCAGAAACTGGTTAATGAACTTAAGGAGAGGCGATTAGGTC
>JH152850.1:145350-158629 GCA_000226015.1 Mnemiopsis leidyi | reverse complement strand
ACTGCTCTCTCGCCGACGAAGATTGCTTCAGCTGTTAAGAAGATCGCCAAGGAAGAGGACCGAACCAAGGAAGTTGTTGTGTTTGGTGTTGATGAGGAGCCTAGTGAGTGTGTCACTACGAAAGTTGTCGGGATTCTAGAACAGCTGGAGGAAAAGCCTCGCATCACGGGATGCAGAAGAATCGGACAGCGTGTGTTAGGTGTATCTACAAAGAGACCTATCATTTTCAGTGTTAAAAGTACGGACATTGTTTATCAAATATTGAAAAAAGCAAAGCGACTTAAGGACATAGAAGGCTTTAAAACGGTCTACATATCTCCTAATAGAACTATTGAAGAGCGTGTCAGTCGCCAGAAACTGGTTAATGAACTTAAGGAGAGGCGATTAGGTGACCCCTCTGGACACTATTTTATACGGAAGGGTGAAATAGTGAAGGCTGATATTTGAGTCTGGAAACCGATGAGCTGCATGATGAGTTATTTTGTTAAATGGATGTGGCCCTTTTGTTTGTAAATTACCATTTTATGTTTGATCACAGCTCACAAGTCATAAATATAGATTTTTTATATCTCTCTTTTGATTTCACAGCTCACGATTCACTTGATTGGGAGGGCCCATATTTTGCGAGCATGGCTTGCCATGCAGAAATCGTGTTTTGGTGTCCCGTCAATATTTACAGACGGTAGCAATTTTTCGATTAACAGGTATTTTTTCAAGTCCATTGCTGTTCTGTAAATTTTGAAAAGTTTTATATAAAAAATAAAAAAAAATAAGGGGAATGTAATGAAACACGATGGGAGTTTTTTGGCTCAGCATATTATATCGTGATGTACATCACTTTAATATAGCTGCTACTAAGATACATAATTTCGTAATGAAACAATGCTACAAATTAAGTATTATTAAATCTTCTATATGGTATTGGGGACATTCACTGGTGGCACATTTTCGTGATGCAGAGAAAGAGTTCGACAAATAGGGGGGTCAGAAAACTTCAACATGACCATGGAAAATTTAAAATTTTGCCATGGTGATTATGACCATTTGACCATGACCATGGCACCCAGACATAGGCCTAATGGTTAAAAATTCGTGGTCATCTACCCCCCTTCCCTAATCAACGATAACCCTCAATCTAACTTCTTAAGTATCTACGACATACTGAATGGGGGGGGGGGGGGTATTGACCATGACCATGACACCAAGACATAAGCCAAATGGTCAAAAATTCTAACTTCAATCTAACTTAGTAACTTCTTAAGTATCTACGACATACTGAATTTTGTAAACAAACCTACATGTAGGTGGAGTAGGAACTGGGGGACTTCAAACGTACTGTTCAAGTAAAGCTGGAATAATTGGTAAGTTGGTGTTTTAAATAGTTCTAAATTAAAATATTGATGTTATAAAAGTTGATGTTTTAAATAGTTGTTAATTAAAATGTTGATGTTATAAAAGTTGATGTTATAAATAGTTCTATAAATTAAAATGTTAAATACCTTAACCGTCGCTGGCCTTAAGATCCTTCGGCACCTGTAATTGGCCGGTTACATTGTAACCACATGGCTGTTCGATACACCGAAGTATAATAAGTTTTAAATAAAAAATTGAGTTTATATTAGTTTCAGGTGCGAAAAGAATTAAACTTATATATTAGCATACCTTTTTCTTTTTTAGCTTTCTTCCGTGACAACTAGTATAAGTATTACACTGCCTCTTGCAGTATATAAAACCTTTATGAACTTTTTTTCGGGGTAGATGATAGAATAGCTATCTCAAAACTAAGTTCAATAAAAACTTTTCATGTTATAATGCTTATTATTTCTACTGAACAAGAGTCCAACTATTATGCAGTCAAATTCGCAAAAAATAGAAAAAATAGCATCCCCAGTACTATTTTTAGAATTAATGCGAAGTTTAATGACAATTAGCGTGACTGGCATGAAACGGGAAATTCAGCGGTCGCCTAACACAATAAAAGCGGCCGCAATTCTTGTTAGAATTAATGCGAATTGGAAGATTGTAATTATCTGAGTTCCTAAAACCCACAACTTTTTTGAAAATCTAATGATGGTGTGTTTAGCATAGAAATATCCGATCTCAATGATAAATTGAAAATTGTTGACTTACCCACAATTAAACAGTTTGACTTGTCGTAGCTCCTGCACACTGAAAGCAATGTCCTGATGTTTCTTTTTAACATGACTAACAGATTTAACGAAAGATCTTTGATAAAATAGTTAAATCAGGGTCTAAAGTGTTTTTCACTCATCACAACAATTTCAAATATCTTAGTCAGGCATGTCGTCTTGCTTATTTTTAGGTTGCCCTATTTTTGGCAATGAAAATAGTGTCTGACCGTATGCAATACATACGACCAATAACACGAGATAGAAGTCTGCTTACTTTTGCTTATCACTGCGATTTCGTTGACTAGTATGTAATTTTCTTCGTTTTTGCTGAGTTTCACCGTGTCTCCCTTAACGTTACAGACCAGTGTGTAGATCTGATCTGACTGTTTCAGTCCGTATGTCAGGTGGAGTGTTCCACAAGACTTCTGTTTCACATCTCCCTGGTACACCGACACGTCAACATTGTTGCCTCTGTTTATGGTTGTCTTAAAGTTAGCCTCACTTTTTGCAATGACGTTATCAGGGTTGTACCAGTTGGTGAAGAACCTGTGGTAGATGACGACTTTGTGTACGAGATAAGTTTGATCAAACTCGAGTTTCAACCAGCCTGCTCCGTCTTTAGTGTTTGTCAACTGCGTGTGCGGCGGCAAAGAATTTTTCATCGTTGCTCCATGTGTTTCCTTGTGTTACTTTTGTCGGAGTTACCTCATCTATTTCTTCTACACGAACTGGAGATAAAAGTATAGCTGTATGCAGCTTAGTGTTTGATTTGTGGTCTTGACGTGTTGGAATAGTGGAATACTCAAGTTTGGTAATTTTTCTTCACCAAAAGTGAATTTTCGATATGTGTTTCAGTAAGGTACTGGAATGTCTGATTTAATAATTAGTATTTTAATGTATCAACTATTTTGGTGACAATTGTTACTCTTTAATCAGATCTACCTTTTGTCAGTTCAGTTGCTCCACCCCTAAACCACAGTAGCAATGCCAAAATTGCTAGAGTTCCAGTCATGACTCTTTAAATCAGGACACAGCTTTGGCACGGTCAAATTTGTTCGAAATATCTTTGCTATGTGACGTATTTTTCAGAGTTCTTCTTCCAAATTGATTTAGTGATTTAGGTTCAATACGTATCACAGAAAAGTGATCCACTCGATTCATTCAAGTTGACAAAATTAATATAACCTGAAGATGAATCAATCTAAAGCCTAGCTAATAACTGAAGCCATTCAGATGTACTAGTTAAAACCTCTGCACTCAAGTGGCAAGATCACAGGTTTTTAGGACCCTTACTGAAGATCGGAGACTGAAAGCCACGGGACATTTAGAGACACAAGATCAAATCACGCTAGCAAAGGAGACCAGCTTGGAAGGAACAAGTGAAAATCCAAGGGAGAGCACGCTATAAGTGAAAGCATTGTTCTCTTGAGAGATCGTATAGAGCATGCTATAAGTAGATGGGTGAACAGCATTGTTCTCTTGAGAGAACTTATAGAGTATGTATTGTTGTAATTAGGCGATAAGGGGATCATTACACTGAAAGCAGTGATGCACGGGGCTTTTACCTCCCTTACTACTGTCCATGATAATAAACCTTGTAGCAGTGAATCCTCCTTTTACTCTAACTTTTCTGAGTTTGACCAGCATTTCTCGAAGAGGAGGTGTTTAACATGTGTTTAACTAGTGTGTTTAACACAGCAACCAATGATATTATATAATTCTTCCCCAGTCTCAATACATAAAATTGACTGACCAGAGTACCGGTGCGGCACTATTGTTGGGATAACTGTGACTAACCACAACTACTATGACTCAATTCAAGTTACACTAATACATAAATAACATATGGCTAGGAATTGGGCTGATCGTTTAATATGCTAAGCTGAGGATTCTTTATGAATAAGAATTATTCAAAACTCTGTCCTGGATTTCTCTACACCGTTATATAATGTACACAAAACTCTGTCCTGGATTTATATAATGTACACTGGGGTAGTTTTAGAACATACAGGACAAGTGATGAGGGAATCTAAACGTGTAGTTACGTACATTTTTTAACGAGGAGTACAATATGTTATAACTAAAATATTTCAATCAATATGACATTGATCATGTTTACTCAAATTATTTATGAAATAGTAGTGTTGAAAGTATTTACAAAGAAATTCCTCTTCTTAACACCATGAGTAATAACATGTTCAGACAGTTTGTATAATTACCATCTGTCAAGTTACTACTTTACTACTAATAACTCTAAACGTAAACATGTGTCAGGTTAAAGTAATATAACATGTGTCAGGTTTTAATTAAAGTAATATAACATGTGGCAGGTTTAATTAAAGTAATATAACATGTGTCAGGTTTAATTAAAGTAATATAACATGTGTCAGGTTTAATTAAAGTAATATAACATGTGGCTGGTTTAATTAAAGTAATATAACATGTGGCAGGTTTAATTAAAGTAATATAACATGTGGCAGGTTTAATTAAAGTAATATAACATGTGTCAGGTTTAATTAAAGTAATATAACATGTGTCAGGTTTAATTAAAGTAATATAACATGTGGCAGGTTTAATTAAAGTAATATAACATGTGGCAGGTTTAATTAAAGTAATATAACATGTGGCAGGTTTAATTAAACTGACATAACTTCCATCAGGACTGATGGAATCTCTCTATATGCAACACACGGACATACACTGGTGTATTGTAACACCCTTTCTCGTAAATACTCATCTTTTTAGAGGTCAGCAGTAAATACTCATCTTTTTAGAGGTAAGCAGTAAATTGCACTTATTGTACATGTATTGAACATCTTTTTAGAGGTCAGCAGTAAATTGCACTTATTGTACATGTAGTTTTGTTGAGTTTTAATGATCAAAATGTATTGAACATATTTTTAGAGGTCAGTAGTAGATTTCACTTATTGTATGTATTTTATCAGACTGAATATGAATGTGTTTTTGTGAATTTATGAATATATTATACTACCTTACCTACAATGAATACATCATAAAAGCTTACTTAAGATTAGTCATCGCTTAGATTAGTCATCGATTAGATTCAATTTTTGTCCCCAATTGTGATTCAGCGAAATTATTTGTAGAAACTAACTACAAAGAAAGGCAATAATAATGATCTTAATGTTAGACATTACCCCTTTGAACTATCTATTTAATTTCACCGCGTTAGCAGTTTCAGATGTACCCAAAGTTTTTGAATACCTGTAGATTGTTATAGCTGTATCGCATAGGTTGTTTGCCAGAAAGTGAGACACTTAAGGTCAACACCTCTAGACACCCCTGGACAGGGACGCAGACTTACGAAATTTCTTAGAAAACTACTTTCTCACTTTGGTCATTTAGGCGATATTGGGCACTTATTTTGACCACCAAAAACACAGGGCGCAATGAATAAAAAATGCAGAAAATGCTGAAAATAAGTTATTTGTTTTCATGCTAGCGTGCGTACTCTTCTTTAGTCCTTTTTTGTTTTAAGTATAATATGCGATCATGTATATATATACTCCTGCGTAATTATTCATGACTTGACCACCTGCACGTATGTAATATATCCTATTGTAAAACTTGATCCTATTGTAAAACCTTGATAGTGGGGACCAGGAGACTATGTAATGTGTAATAATAGAAAAAATTCGATCGAATTAAGAAAACCTGCTGCTGATGAATATAATGATATAATCCATTTGCGTCATTAAATGTCGATTGCCAAACATTTTTCACTCAATTTATGGAACCGTCGAAAATCAATACAATTCACACCACACTTCTTTTATCTCTATTTCAGGCATGAAGCACAAGTACATGGAATATATGTACCCTATTCTAGATAAAAACGAGGTATTTATTTCATGTTATGGACCGTGTATGTTTATTACGCTGGCCGAAGCAGTCACGTGACCCCGTTTTATTTTGCAATGTAATGAAGGTTCGCTTGCACCACTTTAATCTACCATTGTAACAATTTACACCGTAATCTTGTATCTAATTTATCCAATTAAACACTGCAATTTTGTGTATGATCCTTCTTCAAATGGATATTAGCCCCCCAGTAACCTGATTAGAGCCTAGCATTCTAGCTGTACTATACTAGCTATAATTATACTATTACACCCAATAACCTCTAAGTAGTACAGTATAAGTAGTAAGTACGTACCCTGGAGGCAGGAAGTCGGACCTGAAATAAATGTTCCCTCTACAAGTACCCAAAATAATTGACTTCATTCAGCTTACAGCCTGGACTTTAGCGACATGTAACATAATTCATTGTACATTGTACATTGTACATTTTACATGTCAAATTTTACATATACCTCTTACCGATCATATTCTATTTGTACAGTGCTACAGTATCGTATAGTTTCTTAATTTCATCACATTTTGATTATATTCTAATCATAGATCCGCTCTAAAGATTAATTCTTTCGTTGCAAAAAAAAGATGCATTAACACTTTCAAAGCTTAGAATTGAGTCCGCTTGGAAATTTAAGTTTCATGGAATGGAGCCAAGCTGCTCTTTATTATTACTATTACTATTAAGTAGTGAATCTTATTCCTGTACACTTATTGCACCATATTGATAGGTGCAATAAGTGTAGAGACAATAAGTTACATTGAAAGTTTAATGAAGAAATGTGATGATATTTTATGTCATAATTCTTATATTATCGTACTCGGATATTTCAATTGCGCTGTGTACAGGAAGTTAGTGATCTTGATACTGCCTTTAATCTGTTAGTAGTATGAACTTCCTTCACCGGTAATCACTCTGGTGAAATGTAAAATTACAACATTTCTAAAGTTCGCCCTGTCTCTACAGATACACAACAACACTATGTTTTCAGGTCGCCAGGAATGTCATTGAGGGAATAGAATTCCAGAGGAGTCACGTGTCAATTCCTTGGTTTTGGAACTACATCTTTATCCTCGTCAAAAACATTTTCCCTCTTCCTGTGAGTTGGTATATTTCTTGCACTGCGTGATTCATGTGCTCTTGTCCGAATGTCAGTGTATGCAAGCCGCGATCTTTTAGATCCTCTGCGTTTTAATGTCCTGAAATAGCCGTATTTCCACTTTTCACAAAATGGGTTCATTTTGTGATATTTGAAAGAATTTGGAAGGCGGCTTTAAGTGGTTGTAAATTACAATATTCGAAATATGATAATATTAAGTGGCCTTGTTGTTGTAATTTGACTAATTGGGAGGGGAAGAGATCCTGATTCCAGCGTAAAGATCTAAACTTTTTAAACAATTGGATTCACCAGTGATCATGGATTGGGCAATAACCCGAGGCTTTCACTTTATTTCTTTGGGCCGCGCTGCCGCGATCTTTGAATGAATATCTTGTACATAAAACACGCAACAGTCCATAGCAGTCAATGCGCGCAGAGCCGCGCATCATCATGTTTTATAGAAGATAAGGAACTAAGAAGAGTAAATTGAAATTTGAAGATAAGAAACTCTCGCTTAGTTGCTATTAATTACCCGATCATAGCAATTTCGCATTGAATGCTTGAATTCACGCCTAATAAGAGTGTGTAAATGTAGTATGAATGTGGCTTTTTATCATAAAATCTGGAAAGTCAATCGGCCTCCAAATGTTGCTTTGTGTTTTTGTTTTATGTTTGATATAGCATTTGCCATGTCTTCAAGTACAGATTTCTCAGAAAAGCGCTGATTACTCGGAAATTCGGTTAAAATTCCAAGAACCACGAATAGCTATCATAGTCATACCTCTGCCTATTAAATCGGCCATGGAAGCGACTCTAGATGACGTCATGATTATGCCTCAATTACACCACCGTTAAAACTAGCTGACAGGTCTTAATGATTCGTGCTGTGACTCCTTGCAAAACGAAACAACTATCTAGCACTTTGAATTCTGTTTTGCAGGTGATTCGCTTTGCTGAAGAAATATTTGATGTCAGGTTGGCTTTCTTATCGCACTATCTTCGTGGGAATACCTGTAACATGCCTGCTGAAGCTGTTAACACCTCGAGTAATAATAGTGGTACTAAAATGGATACTTGAAACAATTTGGGGAATATCTTCAAATTTGTAGATTCAGTTGCTCAATTGAGAATTTGCCGAAAGCCTAAAGGTAAAACAGAAAACTCTGGTTTCTCAATTATATGGTTGGAAAGATGTTAAGTTAAGTTCTTAAGATGATGACTGTGATGGTTTGTTATTTTAGAGGGAAGTTTAATTGCTGGAGAAATCTTAAACGAAATAAATTTTTAAATGCAGATTTTTAACCAAATTATAGTGTTGATTTGCTCTCAATAAACCTCAACTTAACTGATCGTGATTTTTAATTCCTTCAGCACTCTTTACTTAGCATTGCATGTACGGTTTTGTGTTGACTAATATCTTTTGCTGCCCTTTTGCTTCAATGTCAAAAACAAAGCATACTTTATTGTCGATGTGTGAGAATTAATAAAGCTGACTCATTTACCCCCAAGATTGACACAATGTGCCACTTCTGAGCGGTTTGAAAGTTCAGGAAATCAAAATTGTAGAATATAAGGATAATGAATATGGAAAGGAAAATATAACAATACAGTTTACTATTACCCAACTCCAGGTCATGAAATTTGTTGAGAACATGTTTGAAGTCCGTGTTGCATACAAACAGATCTCTCGCCGTAGTGATTGTCCTCGACTGTGTCGCGTACAAGCAGAACATGTTTGAAGTGTACATTGAACATTATACATTATTGTACATTGTACATTGTACATTGTACAAACAAATTTCTCGCCGTAGTGACTCGACTGAAGCAGAGCTGCACCTGCCGGCTGAAATCTCACTTCTTTTATACTTAATTTTGTTGTTGCATTTTTCCTAGGTTTCTTTAAAAATTTACAACTACTAGTAGTGGTTAATATAAGACTAAATATGGCGAAAAACGCCTTGAATTGCACTCGAAGTTCGAATAAGTTTTATTGAATGGACAAGTTAAACAAATAATTGAAAGTTATATTTGAAAGATATTTGTACAAATACCTGAGCAAATGTCTGTTCGTGTGTCTGACCAAATAGCTCATAAAATTGGCTGTTTTAAAAAAATTATTGTTTGGCCCAATGTCGATGTGGAAATTGAATTTATTATGAGCTTTTGACCAAGTTGCTTTTCAAATAAATTGTCGTTTAATCAATTATGATCATTTATAATTAATATGTTTGTGATTATATAATGTTGAAGTTTAATGTTATATCAATACCTACTTCCTACATCCTGCCAATGTATTTGTTATTTTAATTTTATTTGTGATTTATTTGTTATCTGAAAGTGGATATTTATATTTATGAGCCACATAGTGACTTGTGTTGTATTCGTTTAATTCATGACATTGATTATTCATTTATTCATAGAGTTTGATTTATTTCTATCACAGTTCATGCCAAAATTGTCAAATTTAAAAATGAAGCCGTAACAAAATAGTCCCATGTTGTTTTGAAGCAGCAGGCCAAGCAACGGCTATTTATTTACAAGCTAAAATCGAAAATGGAACTGGAAAAGTTAATCAAAAAATACCTTTATACTTGTCGAGGTTAGTAACTATATAGTTATGTATAACTAACTATAGTTATATATAACTAACTATAGTTATGTATAACTAACTATAGTTATGTATAACTAACTATAGTTATGTATAACTAACTATAGTTATGTATAACTAACTATAGTTATGTATAACTATAGTTATGTTATACCCGACAATCGCAGCTCAAAGCAGTAGACGGATAAAATCTCGTCAACTATTCTATAGCTATGTACTTATGGCCTATAAGTATAAAACAGTCTCTGACGCTAAGTAGCAGTATTTTCTGCAATCCGGAGGAACTCCACGAGGCGTTAGCACCAAGGCGGACGTAGCCTCCCTGCCAAAACGGGGAGACAAATTGAGTGCCCACTAACGGAAGAAAAAAAATATTTAGATGTACAGCAAAAGTACTAATAGATGTATCAGCAGCACTGGCAACCACGGCCATTTTTTTTCTTGAACAAGCTCTTTTTTGTTTTTACAATTCGGCCATACTCCAAAGGCCATTGCATTGTGGGTAGTCTCAAACCGGGCCGAGGTTGCTAAAAAACCTGTCCTCTTCTAAGGCTCAGCGACAGTAGTTCTTCAGAAAAAGTAGTTTAAAGGTCGGTTTTTTGTTGGTTCTTACGCGGTTCTTATGCGGTTTTTCATGTTAGTGATAATCTTAGCTGCAGTTATTAAGCTTTTGTTACTTTCATTATTAAGTAGTTCTTACGCGGTTGACGAGATCATATCCGTTTAACCGTTCCGCTATCATCACCGCGACAATTACGCGGTTGCTACTCTTAGCTGGGTTTTTTAGTATAACAATAGTGAATAGCGACCGTCTTGCCTAGCCCTGCTGCAGCGGGTCACAATGTGATTGTGAGACATGACCGCTCTACGGTTAAAGCCTGTTAAAGGCCCTGGAGTTGTCGCGTCGATACCTCAACGGGCGATGCGCGTCTAGAATTTCTTCGCCAGGTCTAGAATTTCTTCGCCAGGCCAGAAATGCGTGATAGCGCGTGATGGCCGCGACAGTAGGTTATCAACCTACAAGTCGATACCCGACGTGATCCCGGCCCGACTCTCGCTGTTCAAAGCTAAACGTTTCGTTAAAACGGAAGCAGGAAGACGGATTTAACGGTCGACGCGATGCGCGTCTAAAAAATTTCTTTGAAATGCCAGAAATGCGTAAAAGCGCGTGATGGCCGCGACAGTAGGTTATCAATCTACTAAAGACGGATATAATTTCGTCAAACCTTGGAGTGGCTCAGCTAAACGGGTTTCAATTTCAAGCGTTTCTTAAGCTGCAAGTTTACCACTAATGCGGATAAATACAGCTAATCGTAATGAGGGTTAATATTCAGTTTAACTCCCTTCGGATTATTTCGTCATCACGGTTTTTAAGTAACGCTTGCTTTTGTTTTGTAAACGGCTGGTTTTGCTTTCATTAGATATTTATGGTATAATTACAGCGGCTAACTCATGAAATCTGCGCTGTAAATCCATCAACTGAAGGCTTGAACTGTATGCTTTTCATGTTCGTAATGGAACCGTTAATCCTCCTCTTACCCGGTCCGGCCCCTCCACCAACTACTTTACCTTTGATCCTTCTAATTGTTTATTGGTGGGCTGGTCAGTTCTCGCGCGTCCTTGTACTTGTACTGGTAGTTAATGTTTTCATCTTACTTTCATGGCGTTAGGGTCGTTTACAAATGGCGTCATTACCGAAGGGGTGAGGGGTTTTCAAGGGATGACGAGGGGGGAGTCTGAGGATGTGTGACCAGTGATGACGTCACCAAAAATTCAAAAAAATTTATTTTTTTTTAAATCTACAAAAAGTCATAGGGTTAATTTTCAAACAAATTATAACTAATCAAGAAAGTAGTACTGGTTATGAAACTCCAAACAGAATGATCTTCATATTCGTTAAAAGAAAATTTTTTGACTAAGCTAATGATCAATCAATAGTTATCGTGATATCATATTAGAATTTCACAAAAAACCGCAACAAAGTCAAAAGTTTTTTCACGTCAATTTTACATTCCTAAAACGGTGCAATTTTACGAGCGGATCTTTTCCTGCTACTTTAGTAAAGGACACACCATTATATTGATCAGACTTACATCCTAGGTAAAAGCTAAGATAATTTAAAAGTCGTGGGATCCATCGCTACTAGCAATTAGTTTACTCACATAATAATAGTAATCATGGTGGGTCATATCTATAAGAAATACTAGGCACCATAGTCATCCATGAATCGGTATAATAACTGTTAGCAAAGAATAAGCAGAGTACATAACCATTTCAATTACAAATCAGCAGTCCGATTAGAAGCGTGGAAGAACTCCAGAAGTACCGGTAGCAGGGTTTACAGGATTGACGGGGGGCACTGGTGGGTTGATCAGGATATTGTTGTCTTCCTCCTCTAGCCCTGAGGGAAGTTTGTAATTACTGATAGTGACACATCTTTGTTTTTAGAAATGTATTCGAACAGGGCCCTTTTTTATCCTTGCAGATCGACCGACTAGGCCGCTACTGAAGACAAATGGAAATAAACTTATATACTTTTAACACGATTGAATTTGAACTTTTTTCAAAGTATACTTTTCTATTCATAAACATGCTCTAATCTAATACTCGATCAAGAATTATGCGATGTCTTATACGGATACAATACACAATTGTTTTGCACCTACTGTGACATATACAATCTACTCTTAGTCTTATATCATTTCAAGAGTAAAAACTTTGCTTGCTCACGCTGAATCGCGAGTTCATTTCATTACCTTTCGAACTACTAATATAACTATAATAAGCCTAGCTTGCATAATATGACTCAGTGATTCTCTTGAATATTGATCTCTGAATACGACTCAACCACCTTCGAGCATGACTATGAAATTGCATATAACATCCAATCGACTAATCTACATCACAATTGTTTTATAGGTAATTCAAGTGGAAAACATTTGCTCAGCTATTTCCAGTACAGCATTATTGACTTAACATCTAACCGTCAAGGTAGCCAAAGAAACGATTCCAGGACTTTATAGCTAAAGGACTATTTAGCTAAACGGGTCTTTTCAGCTAAATTATATTTTAGCTAAATAGTCCTCGGATCGGACCATTTAGCTAAAATGTTACTTGTTTTATTTTTAGCTAAATCGTCCCCTTTTCGGACTATTTAGCTACTGGACCATTTAGCTAAACATTTCATCTGGAATTCTATCATGTTCAATTCGCAGATTAATATAGTGAACAACGTATTTCTCTTTCCGGTATAACAAGAGTACCATAGCAGCAGGTTCTCTCGTCATTGTAGGTAGGGGGGATGGCAATGTCTCGTGAAGAAGTGAGGGGTGAAGGTGTCTTGTTAGCTTTCTGTCATGCTTGTCTACCCATCTTCGATAGTCAGGAGATGGTGCATTTGAGGTTCGCCACCCCTTCAAAATCTAAAGCTCCAAGAAAGTCTGGCGAACAATATCCTTTGTAGTCATGTCGGTTTCCTCGAGACCGCTTCTTGATCGAGTTGTACACCTCCAACACTGAGATAGTTACTTCTTGCAAGGGGTGGGAGTGTGTACACACTGTGTTGG
>JH152850.1:125718-145335 GCA_000226015.1 Mnemiopsis leidyi | reverse complement strand
CGGTAACTGCAATACAAGGCTGAAGGACTATTTAGCTAAAAGGCTGAATCGAGGTTTACACACGATGTGAATAGAACAGCAAGCCCCAGATCACATGTCTCCCTACTCCATATTTATTTACTCTTATACAGTAGAGTAGAGGAGATCAGATTTAGCTAAATAGTCCGCGAATCGGACCTTATAGCTAAAGGACCATTTAGCTAAATTTAGCTGAAAAGTCCGTTAGCTATATAGTCCTTTAGCTATATAGTCCGCCTACCAAAGAAACGAGTCAGTAGTTGTCAAGGAAACGAGTCAGTTGTTATCACTCGCCGTACCTATAAGTGTGTTACACTTGAGGATGTTCATGCTGTTGTTCACGTTGCTCAGAGAGGAGAGGGCCGAGAGAGGGTGAGGTCCTGGCATCGCGGTCCCGCCCGGCATCAGCTGGGACTTGTAGAGGTCTTTACACACCTGAATATTGGGGCATAAGTTGGGACTTGTAGAGATCTTTACACACCTGAATATTGGGACATAAGTTGGGACTTGTACAGATCTTTACACACCTGAATATTGGGACATAAGTTGGGACTTGTACAGATCTTTACACACCTGAATATTGGGGCATAAGCTGGGACTTGTAGAGGTCTTTACACACCTGAATATTGGGACATCAGTTGGGACTTGTAGAGGTCTTTACACACCTGAATATTGGGACATAAGTTGGGACTTGTACAGATCTTTACACACCTGAATATTGGGGCATCAGTTGGGACTTGTAGAGATCTTTACACACCTGAATATTGGGACATAAGTTGGGACTTGTAGAGGTCTTTACACACCTTAATATTGGGACATAAGTTGGGACTTGTAGAGGTCTTTACTCACCTGGATATTGGGACACGACTAGTCATCGGCACAATAGTTAAGGGGCATAAGGTTTTGTGAGATTTCTTGTGTAGTTCTTCATGTATCAAGTCTTAATATATCATACGCAAACACCGATTGTTGCGCACTTACGTCAGTCTAATGCTACGAAAGTCTTTGAAAGTATATCATCAATAAAATCAAAGTTTTATAATTGCTTACATTGACCGTACGTGATCTCAGTCCATCAAAAAACTTACATTTATTGCACGTGTTAGTCTGTCAGAATTCCAACCGAAGTTTTCGTGAAGTTTCTTTTCGTTGCAGTAAACCCGGACTGTCGGCACACACGCTATACTGTACGTATTCGCAGTTTCCAGGTTCTCGTCGACATCGATCTGAATGAAGGAATTGTGAATAAATAATGTTACCAAAAAACACCGATTGTTATTGGTGTTTAGAGTGTTAGCGGTTTAGAAAATGGCATTTTCCGAAGTATAACAAGTTGGATGTGTTGGGTCTCACAGAAACACATAGACCAGGCATGGGTGAGGAAATGCTGGAAAATGGGTCACTGTTAATCAATTCGGGTCGTTCTGATGGGTTTAGAAGACAGGGTGTTATAAAAAGCTGTTAAAAACTCGCTTATATCCTACAGCCCTATATCAGAACGTATTCTAGCAGCTAGGTTACATAGTCGACACATCCATCTCTCCGTTGTCCTATGCCCCTACAGAGGATGCGGGTGATAGAGTTAATGAGGAGTTTTATCGGCAGCTAGGTAGTTCATTTGATGTATTGCCTGTTCTTGACGTGAAGATTCTTAGATTCTTCTCGGTGAATTCAACGCCAGGATTGGTCGCGACAACTCTTCCTGGTCAGGGGTTATTGGTGTAGGATTTCTCCAAGAGACGTTATAATGATAATGGTTTACGGCTGCTGGATTTTTGTGTCATGTACAGATGACAGTTTGGGAACATTGTCTCAACACAAGGGTATCCACAAAGGCACCTGGAGGTCTACCGATGGCCGAACTGTTGATCAGATAGATCATGTGTGTATCTCTATTCTCTACGAAGTGGAGTCACTCTCTTCTGGATGTGCGATCATATAGATCAGGTGCAGACATAAGCTCTGATCATTACTTGGTTAAGAGCCCCATGAGAATCAAAATGATGGCAAATGGGAAGGTACAGTCATCGAGTTGGAGAACTCCGGCTATCGAGAATCTCTGTGATCACTCAAAGGTGGAAGAGTACTGCATCGCTCTTCAAAATCAATTTAGCAGTCTACCGGTTGAGGGGAATTTGGATGTAGAATGGGGGCAGATTAGGGAAGGTGTTAAGGAGGTCTCTATGAAGGTTTTGGGAGAACGTCCACACCGTAAGAAACGACAACATCTGTCACAGGAGACTATTGCTGAACGGAGTAAGATTAAACAGAGATGCCCAAACAGTGGATTTAATCGGTCTGAGTATTCGCTTGCGAATAAGCGTGTAAAGAAGAGCTGCAAGAAGGATGACGAGAACTGGGCTCTTAGAGTTGCAGCTGATCTGGAAACAGCTTCTGCACATGGCCAGCAGAGAGAGGTTTGGCAGAGGATACGGTCCCTGTATGGTAAGAAGAGTCGGAAGTCCACTGCTGTCAGAAATAAAACCGGGAAGTTGATTTCTGATCCTGCTGCTCAGCGATAACGCAGCACTTTTGGTTCACTCGGTCAACATTTCGGTCAACATTTCGGATCACAAAGATACTAGCCACCTCTGATCAACTTACAGCTCAACAGCTTCACCCATTTTAAAATCTTGCTGCACTTAAACAGTTATTAACGATAAACTATGATCTTCATGTGCAGTGCTAGCTGTTATTTAGAAAGCACTGATCGTTACTAGCACGTGTACTTAAACACGTGTCATAAATATAGTTAGAAATATTATAGGTAGATCTCAGAGGTTGTTTCTATTTACAAAATCCAGACTAAACTGAAAACAATCCGACAACTGAAGTTCAATGCAAGATCAACTAGTAGGCAGAGAAGAACAGACGACTGAAGATAGTATATAGTACAATTATGGACTATATGGCGGCGAAGTTACAAAGCATCTTATGGATCATTGGTCTCATTTATCTACAAATTAAAGCAATGATTACTTAGCTACAATTACTTCCTGTACTATATTCACGATTTTGACTATTAGAGTATTAGAGAGTAATATGAATTGAGGTAGGACTAGGAGTCATAAAACGCCGGCTAAATTTGGAAGTAAAGCAACACGACACTTCATACTAGGGCGACGTTTTGTGATCAGACGATTTTTAAATACTACTACATAACTGCCAATCGCAATGCTTATAATGCTCACTCGGGATGAATATTAAGTAAAACGCAAAAGGGCTAATTAAGTGAATTTCAGTAAATTAACATAATGATAAACTTGTAATTACTGGGATATGCGTGAGCTATAGTTTAATCTTAACTTTACACCTGCAATAAGCAATACTCAACAAATTCTACTTAATTTGACAGTGTCGACTCGTAAAGAAGAGTTTGCGCAATACCAAGTATGCTGGCGGATGGGCTGCACTGATTATTCCATATAAGGAGTCACTTTTCGCTCTCCATGGCTACAGAAAAGAGCTGTTCTGACCACCCTCAGAAGTATAAAGCGTCTCGCTTCACTTTCATTATATCACACATATTACTAATTGCCTTGCGTGTTCGGTAACAGCCTGCCGCACAACTCTGAATCTTTTGTTTTTGTCGGCAGAATCATAAGACCTTATCATCTTCGTGATGACGTCATAGTGGTCACGATTACAGATTGTTGGAGTTAAGCGTGTCTCACAGCCAAAGATAATGCTTACTATGGAATATGATTATAGTCGTTCGTTGATATCTTCCAGCTTACTGACGCAGCAGCTGCATGCTTCAAAAAGTCACGCTGTGATTTCGATTGTCTTATTTTATGGCGTGTCTAAAGTTGACCTTCATAAAAAAACCATCTGCAAATTCAATATCTAAAGATATGCTTTGTTAAGTCTTCTGTATAGAGACGTTTCATATTTTTCTGATGCTCATAAGAGATAAAGTCTTCTGTAGATACATTTAATATTTTTTTGTTGCTCATATAAGGATGAAAATTTTAGACCGAGATTGGAGCAATTTAAGCAATTTGGGAATTATTTCATTCCATGCGCCAATCTTCAACATTTCCATTTTTGTCCATGAAAATACGATTTTTAAAAATTGTTTAACAAGTTTTCACATGAACCATCCACAGCGATGAACAAGCATAAATCCTGTGGACATAAGCCAAGATGCTCGCTATCCTGAAACAACTCCACAACCCATCATACCGATAAAACTTTGTCACCGCCAGCTTTACAACACACGGTTAATGCATGGGTTGTGTCCACACACGCACTAGGACCTTCTACACGTTCCCGTATCAAAACAGCGAGGAGGGTCTCTCTACCAACAACCTCAGCTCAACCACTGTCGGATTCTCCATTTCGGGGCACGACCACTCACACGGGGACCACAAGGTGGAGTCAACAAGTCCCAGAAAAGGAGGTAAGTATAGCGACCAAACTGCACTTAATCTGGGCAAGCACCATCAGGGTAAGTCCTTCGGACGGATTGAGAGTTTGTCCAAGATCGCTTCCTTGCAGGAACCGCGGGCGATTCCGTTTGTGGAGAGTAATTACAAACGGAGGGGGATTTTCTATCGATCGAAGTCGGACGATCAGCAACAATTCGGACAAGTGGTTAATTGTTTTGACACTGGGCAAGGGGAGAGTATCAAATACAAGCGGCATCACAGATCAGAAAACCAGTTGCCGCCCACGGATAACTTGGGTACTTCGAAGGGTAAGGTATGCATCACACGACGCCAATCAGATTTGTAGCGACGTAGTTACCAGTAGTGTTCTTTTATATTTGATCTCGATAAAACTATTCGATCGAGGGCAATTTGTTTACAAGTAGAACGTATGTGTTTATTCTTATATTGAGGTAAAAGCTCCTTTCAATTTTCTCGATCGGTTGATGTTTTTCTGACCTTCACGATTTTGCATACCGATTTGAGAATTCAGAATATCCAGAAATCATTTAGAATATGGATTGTTTCTTTGTGGTATAATTATTTTTACACAAAATATGTATAAATGAATGGTTATAAATTACAATAAATGTTGTGCAATTTGACCTTAAACGATTCACTTCTTAATTGTCTTAAAACGTCTAATTCTCGAATGGCTTCAACACGGGGATGAATAGAGGGCCTGAGGGCATTATTACTCGAGATTTTATATAGATAGCTCAAAGTTTTTCCGATTTTAAGTTATATTCAGGACTGACCAGAAAAGAAACTAAGGAAATCAGTTGGTTTCATATTGAAGTCTAATTATCATGTGTCATGATATTATGGAAGTTTTTTTAAACATTTATTTGCCTCAGAAAAAGTTACAGAGTGGAAATACGCTGATAAAAGGCTATTAAGTGCTACGTAAGCATAATGCCATAATTTAGGACGATCACATACGCTTACCGTGCTGTGACTGAAAGCTGCTAGGTATAAGTAACCTTATAGTAACCTAGTAACCTATAGTAACCTAGTAACCTAGTAACCTAGTAACCTAGTAACCTAGTAACCTAGTAACCCAGTGACCTAGTAACCTAGTAACTCTCACCTTGTAGAACAGGACTTCCGGGAACATCTGTATCACGTTTGGTAGAGCGAAGTTCATCTGGAAGAAAATTAGTTTATGAGTTTGGTGGAAAGTGCAAACTAAATTTCATCTTTATAACGTTTCTGGTAATGCTTGTAGTAAAAGGATAATTTATATAGTGGTTATATTGCATAGAAAGGAAGGAAGGTACACTGCAATTACGATAGGGATTGATGGAACCAATTTTAAATATAATCTCTAAAATATGTGAAAATGGTGCCCCTCGGGTAATCTATCCTGTAAGAGAACGTATTTGTTAGTATAGGTATGCCAAATATGTTCTCATTATTTATTACTTAATCAATTAAATTACCTGGTGACAAGGTCTACACCACTCCGCAGTGAAAATAACAATCAGTAGAGTGTGTTTCTTCTCCTTCAGAATACTTTTAAATGCCGTCAACGTTCTGATTGTCTCCCAGTCTTTGGGGGATACTGCCGATTCCTTCACAATGGGTTTATCAATAGATATGTGATTGGGATACTGCCGATTCCTTCACGATGGTATTATCAATAGATAAGTGATTGGATGTGGTGAATCATAAAAGTATTTATTGATCGATAAAAACGAGAACGCTGTGAGTTTGTTGCAGCTTAAAATCAGCAAGATTCATGTTCCTTATAAGTAAGAATTGATTTAAAAGGTTTATATACTTTAAAAAACTGCAAGAGTTATACTTTGATGAAGTAAAAAACTGCAAGTGCAACACTATATGTCACTATGACCAACTTGAGACGGCTTGACTGCATCTGGGTGAGTGACTTGAAGATTTTGTTGGTTGTTTGGCATGTTATTGGAATGGTTTTCTTGATCCGAGTCTTTCAGAAGTTTCTCCTTCGCATTGTTCGTGGATGGGTAAATTTGGTTTTTGCTCATAGTTCGCCTGGGTCCTGAATTATAACAGTTAATTTGTGTCACGAGCATTGAATGTGAGCCATTCAGCTTAGTATTATTCTATAATTGTAACAGGTAATCTTAAACAGGTAATCTACATACTATAGCCTTTTAGTGGTTAAGTGACGAAAATGTTCAATTTCACACTTGCTGAAAGTTAACTGTGAGTTTTAAATCCAATATAGTCTGTGCGAGGACATTGTAATATTTTCTAATCAAAGCTGTACTGAGAATGGACTTAATAGGCTGGAAAAACAGTCACTGGGCTTAAACGATCACCGAGCACTATTATATAGCCATAGGATGACCCTTAATGAAGAAATCCAAAAATCATCTATAGGATATAAGTATACCAACATCCAAAAATCACCTATAGGATATAAGTATACCAACATCCAAAAATCACCTATAGGACGTAAGTACCAACATCCAAAAATCTCCTATAGGACATAAGTACCAACATCAACATTATAAAAGAGATCCGTGCAACGATGAATGTGATAATGGAGTTGGATCTGCGAAGAACAACTAAAGAAACGGGTGTCTACTCAGCCACATGTAAGAAGTTCATAACCCTGTCAAATACCTGTCAATAGATGGTTTATATTGCTGAGGAGGCACGGTTTACCACCACCACTAAGCTAAAACTCTCCGCGTTATAAAGTCACGCTGCTTCTTCGAAGTAGCAATAGCAAGGTTATTGCAATTGCAATATCATTGATGTGCGATTATAGATGTCAATCAAAATGCTTTATATGCACGAGCAACGAAGCGGCCAAAAATATCATCTGAAATCAAAGATTTAAGATTGTGATAGATTCTAAAGATATTTGGTGGCTTCAGGTGGAGGATTGGTACTATAAACAAGCATCTTTATATGAGATTCATCAAGATTAAACACCATTAATCTTCTTAGACATTTCTATAAATGTGATTCATGACTGAATGCAGTACATCTGCAGTAAGTAACAATTAGATATTACCAGACTTTGCTACTTGATCCCTTCAAGTTCAACCTATAATAGTTGAAATTTCATATATCCCTAAAAATTGCTAAGTAAGTGCATATGTGTTTATTTTTGCTTTGCTTACACTTAACACAAAAATCCGTCGCCGCGATGTTTCAAGACAATTGATAGCGTTTATCTACACTTTATCCGAATATATATAGTATTTCCTTCCGGTTCCTGAGTTTGATCTTAATTTCAATCGTAATACACACTTGAATAATCCAGTAGCATACGTGTGTAAATACTGAATCTCTGTTTCAATCTTACTCTTGTATATATCCGATGGGAGACTCCTCGCCCGAAGCGGACTGTTGGGACCAAATAAGATGCGCAGTTTTTACAGTGAGTCACTTCATCATCTTTTGGCAGGAAATTAGATATAATTATTTTTGGATTTTGCAACTGAACGCGTATAAATCACTGAATATAAGTATGTAATCTGCCAATTGGGACAGAAATCTTGTTATAAAACCGACTTGAAAAGCTGCTATAACACTTCAAAGCACTTATTCAAGAGGGACCTGGGTTAACGTTTACTAACGCATTTTGTTGTTTTGAACTTTTGTACTTTCTCAAGTGTTTTAAACTCTATAAACATGATACCAGCAGCCGTCACGTTTAACACCTTGCACCACTTTCTACTTTCTGAAATGTTAGATATGGTTATTATATAGTATATTATAGGTGTATACAGTACTATAAGTGTATTTGATATCAGTGATTAGATCTACTGCTTAATTCTACTTTATAACCACTCTAATTGAACTCAAACACAAGCAGGTACACTGATCCGGGACAAAATATCTCAATATGGTCTATAATAGATCAAGCGTTATATGTATTGATCATATATAATCTGGGTCCCCATTTATAGAATAATCAAATAGAAAGTGCCTGAACCCATATATACAGGTGTTGTGGTTTTATAAGTGACACAAACTTGTTCTTGTCTGCTATGCTTTGTAACATACTTGATAGAGTCGCTGTTGTTTTTATCATGAATGAGATAAAGCACGGTTGTCTAAACTTGCCGAATTTGCTATAAACAGCGTTAACCTCAGCATTCACTGATAACTTTGTGTTTTTTGTGTGCTTCTGTGTTCTAAGCTGCGGAAGCTGCTCATGTATTTCTTCAGAACTTCGATGGTATGTGGACGAAGAGAAGCTTCTGCGTTGTTAGGATTGTTAGGATTGGTTAGGGTTGTTAACCACCTGTAACTAATGGTAACCCGTGATACACACCGGTAACCACTAATAACCACCGGTAACCATTGGTAACCACCGGTAACCACCGGTAATCAGAGATACACACTGGTAACCGCTGGTAACCATGGTGATAAACATATTTAAACATCGGGAACCATGCTGTTTTAGAAACTGATGGAGACTTACAGTTCCCATCTTGCAATAATGTGTTACAACTTACATATGTTCACTCGAAACTCTTAAAATTACAACGATCATCAGTCGTTGACTTGAAATAAAATGCAACATGCCAACATGTGGTGATACTCATGGTAATAGAGAACAAAATATTGATAACAATATATCAATATGATATAATCATATACTTTGAGCCAAAACTAATATTATTTCATAAATCCAACACATTGGATATGCAGAGCAGTCAATGAAAGCTAAGTACGGTTAAAAGTGTGTTTTTATTTGATAGTCTGCAGTATTTGTTATTTTCTTATCATCTTTTGTGATTCTTCGTCAGTAGATTACAAGTTTCGTTACAATTTTACGTTGAACTTTGTTGATTGGCATCGGTTCAGTGGGAATTCAGTTGAAGGAAATGTGATCAGCAAATCATCTGATAAATGTGCAATTGCTATGCAATATTGTTGAGAAAGATACGAAAGGTAATTACTTGCCATCCGATGACGTGTGTTTATGGAACATCATTTCCCGATCTGATCGATCAAATCAGCTGATCTACCGTCATTAATTCATTAAATCTAATCACTCTCATCAGACACTTTTGGCGCTTCCCATCAGTTTCAGACCAGGCGTACTTGATTGATCAAGGAGTTCTGATCTCTCGCGGTTTTTTTGCAGTTTGCCTATTTTTGTTTCAGTGTTTCACTTTTATGGCAAGGTTCAGTTTCTGGCGTAAACTTAATCGCAAGAAACTAAGTAGGCAGAAGGTCAAGATTTTAAACATAGAATTTTGTCAATATGACACTACCATATCAAGATACTCTTTAGTTGAATTCAAGAATATAGATACTCGGGCAATTACCTAACAACCGTAGTTTAGATTGGTTCTATTTGAAAATAAGCGCTAGAATCGAGCGCTGCATTCAAATTTTCGTTAATCATACATATCTTACTTTAAACTAAATCTCTACTCACAGAAGCGCTGCATATGGTGTTGACGGTCAAGAAGGTTCTTTAAAGAAAAGTAGGAAATGATTCTTTCACATGCTTTATTTTCAGAAAAGTGACGATGAGCGAGAGGATATAAATGAAGGGGAAACCAATGGGCTTGACTTTATGGGAGATGCCTACAAGGGCATCAACAATATCACTAAGTAAGTGATATGAGCTTTTCTAATGAGCATAAAAAAGCATGAATGACGGAAAGTCGTGAAGTGTATAGTTTAGTAGCATGGAAAATCAGCCGAAAGCATGAGCATATAAACACCGTATTAGGTCTTTTGAAATAACTTACGTCTTACAATGATGACTGTTTCAGAAATAACATGAATCTACGAGGAGTTATGAAGTACGTACTTTGTGAAACTTTCTCTCGTTTTTATTATATTTATCTAAATTTGGTGAATAATTGTTCACCTGTTTATATTAAACTGCTTCAGTTATCAAGATAACGGCTTCCCGCTGTACCTGTCAACTTCTTGATCTCATTAGATCTCATTAGATGTTTTTTTAATTTTTCTTGTACACTGTAAACAGAATTACAGGTTATTCAACTAAATTCACCAAAAAATATTACGCAATGCTATGTTTGTGACTAGTGCTTATAACTAACCGCGGTAGAAACACTTTTACGAAGCTGAAGCCTCATGATCTATAGCTTTACTACCGAACACTTCTTTGATAGTTCTTTACATTAATTCCATCGTCCCTATCATTCTGTGTGGCATGAAGGTGTGAGTTTTACTCAGCAAGTATAATAGGTATGTAAAGACATGGCATCACAACACTTGGTTTCTATATATTTTTAACCTCTACTTGAAACTTCCAATTATCAGTGGTAAAACTATGATTATTTCAACACTTTAAACCTCACTCATGTGATCATAAGTTTTGGAATACTTTTATCAACGATTAAATACTCTGGAGGGTACTGTGATATTTACAATGAGCAATAGCACGATACCCCACCCTAATTCTATTTGTAATTACCTGCGAAGGAGATGTTAAACAGATGCTAACAATCGTATCAACCACCACATTGTCACAATATAAGAACCTGTAGTTGGCAAGGTAGATGGCAAGGTAGATGGGAGAATTATCGCAGCCACTAATCCCGATCAGATTGTAGGGCCCAGAAAGGTGTTGAATTATCTCCCATGAGGGAATTAAGGTCGCACAATAAATCAACTGCAATCACTTAACTCCCAAGTTCTTATGTACAGATTATACACATGTGGTTCACTGTTTAGCGTACCAATAATTATAGCTACTACACAATATCAGTGCTCTAAAGAAGTGGTAGTTCCAACAATTGACCTCACGAAAAGTGAACACCTTTAGACAGCCTGAAACTCTATCCCACCAGAAGCCTTCTATTTTTGTAGGTCTAAGCCTTCACATTGATGAACATTTGTTAAACATCATGATCGGTGTCTTTATTGTGTGTTCACGTCCACGCTTTTTCTCGTGTTTTCAAAAACAGTCGTGTGGTCAATGACAGCTTTTCAAAACACGTGACTGATCATCCCACATGGTGTTAGGATAATCTTATAGGCTCATTGTTTTCATCAAATCACTCGGTCTAAATGAAACATAATGTAACCTGGTCTCTTTTTCACCACCTGCGACGACCACAAATCTAGGATTCTGTGAAACAGCTGCCCAATTAACATAATAAATCCACATAAGTTAGTCCGTCAGTTCGAGCACAGATGGAGAAGGGAACTTCTTCATTATTCACACTCGCAATTACTGGCCTCAAACAAAGGACATCAGTGTGGGATGTGTATAACAAGACTTAAATATCGTCAGTTCACACTCTTTCTTCTTTCGTGCTAGAGTTTTTGTCCGCAAATGATCGCTTGAATATCTAAGCATTGTGATTATTAGCAGGGGCGTTTTGTTGTATTCATGAGGCTCAGAGGCTGGGTCTCACTGCTTTTGTTCTGTCTTTACATTTCAGTTGTAGTTGCTGTTTTCATCTTTTGTGTAGAGCTTGTGGTAAAAATGATGAACCATGAGCTTGTCACCATGTGGATGTTTCAACATAGGTCTTACTGAACGTATCAAGTTTTATGTCTCGAGAAAACAGCGCAGAACATCGGCATCCTCTGATGGTTCCATGTTTGACTGGCTAGATCGGAGGAAGAAAAAGGAAAACCAGCAGGCTCCAAACGGTACGCCACCACATCACTCCTTAACCAAAGCAAACGGTTCACCCGACCATCAACAAAGCCCTCCCAACGAAGATGTCATAAGCATCGTACGCGTAGAAGACCCTACCCAAGAAGACCCTACCCAAGAAGACCCTACCCAAGAAGACCCTACCCAAGAAGCCCCATCCAACCAATTAGAAGATAAAGCCGCCCCTGAACGGAGAGAGTCGAGTAAGCCTGCTCTTGATGAAGTTCAGCAGACTGAATCAGTGGTTCAGAATTGTGGAATAATCAAACCCGAAGTAGAATCATCACAAGAAACTTTAAAACGTTCACCAGTAAATGAGCCTCAATCTGACGAAGAATCTGACTCTCCGCGGGTCAGCAATCTTCTCAGCTCGTTTAGTGATGACGTCGACGATGTATTTAAAATGGCGAGAAGAACAATTTCAAATTTCGAAGATGAAGCATCCGAGTTCGCAAAAAGGTTAGCAATTTTGGTAGTTTGAAATGTGCTTTGCAATCAGATATCTTGGACCCTACTATTGTTTATATTTGACGGTTTTAACACTTTCCAATAAAAATTGCCCAACTGCATTGATGTTTTGCCTTCCCTCATTCACTTGATATTAATTCTTGCTGGCTAAACTTAAATTAAAAATATGACAAGTTTTATGCAGCAAATGATTTAATCAACCTTGGTCTCATGTGCACACTAAAAGCATACATAAACTACCATAAGCTCATAAGAGTAAGCCAACAGCATATCAAGTTACACATAAAAGATCAAACTAGAGTTAAGAGCATTCATTACAGACGTCTTGTTAGCATGTATAGAACAGACTACTAGCCCGCTGGTTCGCATCAAAAATGAATTATTTACTGAATTAAGACATTCTATCGTAGCACTAAACAGAGCAGAAATTGTGAGCAATAAAACAAGTATTTCATAACCTGATGAATCGACTCTGATTGATTAAAGTAGTTTATATCTACAACCTCTATCTGTTATTAAACTTTTTAACTTTATTTCTTAACTTAATTTCTTAACTTTATTTCCAGGTTTACCGGATGGGGGAAAAAGGACGAGCCTGATGTTGATATCATAGAGATAACGGAGATTCCAGCAGACTTTGACATGACCCAGGAAGCAATTTCAGAGGGAGAGTGTTACAGGATCACCCTCGTGATCATGTAATTAAATTTTTAATTAAATTCTTAATTAAATTCTTAATTAAATTCTTAATCAAATTCTTATTTTTGTATCGCATTTTGAATCTCTAGCCAAGCAGTGTATTTTGAAACTTATCTTATCGACTTTATATGATTATTTTATCTCAAGGATGATAGAAATAATAGCTACACGTTGCACATCTTTAAACATATGCGAAGCCACCACATTGAGAATGTAACATCTTTTTTCAGAAAAGCCAACGACCTTGCAGCAATGGACAGCAATGGACTCTCTGACCCATTTGTAGAGCTAGTGTTACACAAGGACCTTGTTTTGAAAACTAAGACTATAAACAAGACCGTTAACCCTGTATGGAATGAAAAGTTTACACTTTACATTGATGACAGATCAGCCCTCGCCAACATTCAGGTATAATACCAAATTTAGAAATTATAATAAAGACCATAAAGTTAGAATTTCAGAATAATTTTTCAAGATTTCAGAATAATTTTTGAGTTTACTATACAAGCTCCATGTGGATGATGTCAGTCTTTATTCTAGTTAAAAGGCCGAATTGTTCTTCAAATTTTTATCCAAGACTTTGTTTTGTCTAATTATGCAATTATATCAATATAAGATAATTGCAATTGATTCTTAGGTTTATGATTATGACATGTTTGGAGCAAATGACCGAATTGGATACATCGACCTGGATTTGGCTTCGACGCCGCCATTTCACCGATACACAACCACGCTTAAATTAGGGTAGGATAAACGGTGATAAACTTCTATCAACTTTTTCGACTTCTGTGCATTAATGCTAACTCATAATCATATGATAAAAATTTAAAGTTAAGTTATCATCCAATCTCTAAAAGAAGTATTTCAGGTCGTCCGTAGAAGGAAGGGACTTTGTTGGAACTCTCACTTTCTCATACTTAGTGGAGATAGTTCCCACTTCCCTCGCCAATGAGGTCAAGTCTATCGGAACAAAGGGACAGGAGAGACTCCTGGGTAAATCTAGTAATTCTATAAGTAAAATCGATTTCTAATTCTAATTCTAATTCTAATCGACAGTTTAACTGTAGTCTACTATCGTCCGTGTTGATAAAATTAGCTAAATATAGTCGCCTTAAAAGGTAGAAATGTAGTCACATAAGGTCTTTACACAATTATAACTATTAAATCAACTCTCAAATTCACACATGCATCTTAACTTTCAGGGATTATTCAGATAACAGTAATCGAAGGGATGGACTTGCCACCTATGAATAGCGATGGAACTTGTGACCCCTTTATTAGGTAGAATCACAAACAATTTAAATTTGTTGAGGTGGATTTTTCAACATTGATAATGGATTTGACGTTATGTAGGTCCATATGTAGATATGTAAGACGACATTAATCACTTAAAGATTGGGAACTGAAATTAAAACATTCAGACTTCAGCTGGGGGATCAACAACATGAGACTAAGGTGATACCTTCAACCCTGAACCCAAAATGGCGGGAAAGTTTTGAGTTTCGATATCTTAACATTTCTGGAACTACTATTCAGGTACCCATCAGCTCTCCAAGTGTATGTCAGTCACTTTCACTGCAAAAAAGTTATCCATTCGACCCACCCTTCAATCTTCAAATCTAGTGAATCTTTTCCTATTCTGTGACCATGCGATATAAGCTCATAAACTATAATCCTACAGGCGAGTTTATGGGACTCAGAAGTTGGTCTTTCTGACAATATCATCGGGGACACCGAAATTGATATCAGCCAAATCGCTCCGAACAAACCCTTCAAGTGAGCACCACTTAATTGGCTTATTAAATTACCCAATCAATCGAAGGTATAATCTTATAATACGTGAACATATGAATTATCAGTCTTGAGGGTTTTATTCATTTGTTTAATTATTCACGTCATCTTTGTTTGATATAAGCGCTGTTCACACTTTTCACAACTTTATTTCTTCCAGGTTCATATTTGGGTTGGAACACTCCAATACTAAAATAAATCTTCTAATAAAAGTTCTCAAATTCGCTGAGTTAGGGGCAGCAGAATTGCAGCTCCAGAAGGAAATCAACGAAGCGGAAGTCAGGATCCTCAGCGATCAATATGCTTTGAGTTAGTTCTCATAACATTTAATTAATATTCTTAAAAGTGTTTAACTTTAATTCATTTTCTTGAAAGTGTTTATCTTAACTATTTCAGGAAATTATCAAGTTAACAATATTGACTTGCGCTGTTATATTTCCTCGAAAAGTTTTGACCAGTGATTCGCAATCACACTCTCTTTAAACGCAGGCAACACAGCAAAAGACATTGCTAACGTGGGTTACCTGATCGTAAAGTTGATCCGCGCTACAAACCTGCCTTCTAAGAAGATCGGTTCCATGGACCCATACGTTGTGATGGAGGTTGAAAACTGCCGATCTGTGTCGCCTGTCAGAGAGAACTGTCTGGAACCCGAGTGGAACTTGACCTATAGGTCAGTACTCTTCTTGATTATATGTTATTAGCAAAGTCATGAGCATACTGCATTGACCATTTGTCACAAATTCTATGATCCATTTTGAGCTCTTAGAATGGGATATTCAGTAAGATGATCTTGATGACATAGCTGATAAAGGATTTTATCTCATCAGGTTTCCCATAAACGATTACCATAGCGTCCTCTACCTATCTCTATTAGACGAAGAAGATCTTGTGAACGATGACGTGTTAGGAAGAATCGCAATCCCGATGTTTAATTGCAAGGGGCTCAAAAAGTACATTCTAAAGGACGCCAAACTAACTGGCGTAGGTTGGACCCACTACAGTCTTTATGGTTTTGTGTACAATTATTTTGAAATTGATCTTTTGAATTTCTATTTCAAAAGTTCAATATAACTCATGCGCAACGTAAAACCTTGACACTGAAACTATCCTCTCAAGGCAAAGGTGAACTGATTATCGAGACCGCATTCTTTTACAATCCCATCCGAGCTGCAGTGAGAACATTCTCTCCTAAAGAGGAGATCATTCTCAAAGACCCTGCAAAGTTCGATATATCTTTGCTTCAACGAGATGTAAAGAGAATTACCGCTCAGGTATTATAAGAATCCACTTTGCAGCCCCTCCATTTGGCATTTCATTCGATTATTCCTTGAAAAAAAAACTGTTGTACTTTTCCTCTTGAACATTCACAATCAAAATGTGAACTTCTGCAGTTAGAGATGATTCAAGACCTGGGTGAGGGACTAGACCAGATTATCCGATGGCGGAGTAAACCTTTGTCTCTAGTCTCCATGATAATCTTCGTCCTTGTCACCTATTACATTGAGCTCTGGATGGTGCCCTTAGCTCTGGGTTTGGTGTTGCTGTATTCCGTGAGTATTTAATATTTTTTTAGATGCATCCAAAGCAAAATTTTTCATAGACAAGCCACAAAGCCATAATTTCAGTATGTTCATGCTCTATTCATCTATGTATCATAATCATTTCAATTTATGCAGCAAAAAAGCACAACATTTCAGCACATAGCACAGCGGTGCGGCTTCAAGAGAAGAGAAACGTGGGTAAAAAACAACGCCAACAAAGCATACTATGAGCTGTCCAGGGAAACAGAGGGGGAATCAAAAAGTTTTGGTGCGAAACTCGACAAAATGAAAGCCGTTTTCACCACAGCAGAGGGGATACAGAAGGGCCTTGATTTTGCAGCGAGTGTTGGTGAGAAGTTCGGACACATTGGTCAGTGGAAAGTGCGTTTTGTGTCGACCATGTGCTGTTTCATACTACTTCTGGCTGCACTTCTTCTATATTACGTAAGCTTGCGGTATATCATCATTGTCTGGGGGCTGAACAAGTTTCGGAAGTTTTACTTCAGGCCAAATTTAGTGGACAACAATGAGTTGGTAGATCTGCTCTCGCGGATACCTTCATTCCCTGAGATAGAACAGTATAGACAGATAAGGAGTAGGGGTACTCGGAGACAAAGAGAGGTTACTGATCACTCTTCCGTAAAAACAGAGTGATGTTTAGATAGGGTGATAAGCCTTTACGATATATGGCGCACTAGCAAGCAGTTTTCTTTCCAGATTTCTATCCTTGTCATACCGAATCTTTATAAGTCATTAGAAGTTAGTACAAAAATAATTAGGATAATGTAAACTTAATTGCAATAATTAAGTTTATCTTTGCTTAAGTTAAACTTTTCTTGAACTTTTTATACTTTATTCCGATTGAACACAGTTTTAAGTTTACGAGCATAGATTAAAACAAAAATGGTGAATAAACTAGAGTTATTACTTAATTAGGTACATGATGAGAAATAAATTCTCCAAGAATACACAATCATAGGAAATTTAAAGGTTTGGTTTTCAAAGGCTGGAACTATTCTCACTTTTGATAATGGAATATTTTTAATGGTGTTAACTTATTTTAAATTTCGTTTTTCTCTTTACAAATAAACAATTATATTGGTTTAGAAATGAGGGTGAGTAGAATTCATTTGTAGATTTGTTAAATTTGTTCAAATATATTTTTAGGATTAAGTTTGTAAAATATCCAAATTTGTCTACGTTAATAAAGCAATTTTTCTGAGCTTCAAAAAAGCGAAACAAAGCACCTTAAAGCCTTGAATTCTCAAGCATCAGTAAATATTTCGTTTTTTTTAAAGATCCATTATATGATCACGGTGATCCAGAAATAAATTGATTGCTTTGCGTGTTTGCCCTCCATCCTAACTATAGTAAGAAAGTACTCTTATGAGTATGCAGGTCTCCCATTCCATCCTACCTCAATTATTTACCAGAGCCCGACACGCGCCATGCATTTCTCCTGGGATCTTAAAAAAGAGATCTTGCGACCAAAACTGGTTATGTGGTGATGACAGTTCGTTTTTTGTAGCTAATTGCCCAATTGCAGTTTGTATATATGAAGTTTGGACGAGGACAATGGGAAACATATGTACACAATAACGCGATGAACCCTTACTATTTACGGTCTGGTAGAGGTAAGATATGTCAAGTTTTTGTTATTTTTTTGTTCTGAACAAAAACTTGGTCAAAAACGGCAGAGGAGGATTTGAATGGTAGACAGCACTTTCGCTGTTTCTTTAGGTTCTTCTGCATTGCATGATTGTTAGAAACGATTTTGGAGGGACAGATCAAAACATGCATTACTTAAAAATAGCCCACATTCGTTATTCAATAGTGGCATTCAAACTGAATGACAAAACTATAACTGAACATAGATAAGGGCACACAAATACCCAAATATCAAGCGAGCTACCATATATGTAAACGCTGCTTTGGCAGAAAGTTAATGTTGCTTTGGCAGAAAGTTAATGTTGCTTTGGCAGAAAGTTAATGCTGCTTTGGCAGAAAGTTAATGCTGCTTTGGCAGAAAGTTAATGCTGCTTTGGCAGAAAGTTAATGTTACTTTAACAGAAAGTTAAGATCCTATTGTCACTACACACATCTGCAGGAGAAGGAGACGCTGATGTTAACGAGGCAGACATGTCCTTACCAGAACGACTGGAGTATATGTACAACCTTGCTGCTACTGGCCAGGTATACAGGTCCTGTTTCTGTTGATCATAATGCTGATAACTTACTACGGTCTCCTCAATCCTTCCTTTTCTGTTGATCATAATGCTGATAACTTACTACGGTCTCCTCAATCCTTCCTTTTCTGTTGATCATAATTCATAATGCTGATAACTTACTACGGTCTCTTCAATCCTTCCTTTTCTGTTGATCATAATTCATAATGCTGATAACTTACTACGGTCTCCTCAATCCTTCCTTTTCTGTTGATCATAATTCATAATGCTGATAACTTACTACGGTCTCCTCAATCAACCTTGCTGCTACTGGCCAGGTATACACGCCAGGTTGCTTCGGGTATTCTCTGTTTCGGGTTGTATACACCAGATCCTGTCTCGGGAATTTTCTGTTGATCATAATGCTGATATCGTTCTTAATAATATCGATCCGATTCTATGTGTGTAAAGAAAGGTGGATTCATGTGTTTTGCTGTGATCATTGTGCCACTTATCTAGCTCGTTTTTCGAGAAATTTTTATTTTTGCTATCGCATAGGTTAGTGTTTAAGTAGTCAAATTTAAGAGCATGCACATGCTTTGCCTCGTACAATGAGTAACAGCAAAATCACAGTTCCACATTCGGTTATTTCGCACTCGGTTCCGTCTCGTGCAATAAATCTTGTAATTGCTTAATAAAACAAAAGGGTAATAAAACAAAAGGGTAACTTTATTTGCAGTACAATCAATCAATATCAATATAAAATGCTTTCCCTGAGCTCCTACTAAAGTTTTTCGATAGATTTGCATTGGGGACAGAAAATTTTAGAACCCTTGTGTAATTAAGAGTGTTTGAAAATAGCCTGAAAAAGCTTTAAACAACAAGACCTCATTAACAAATTC
>JH152850.1:105328-124733 GCA_000226015.1 Mnemiopsis leidyi | reverse complement strand
TTTGAAAATAGCCTGAAAAAGCTTTAAACAACAAGACCTCATTAACAAATTCAAGTTATTTGACCTTATCCTGCACCAGAACTCTACTGCCGGACCATACATGCTGTCGGCTAGAGCATGGCCCTTAAAGCCCCAGATACAGGGCAGGTGCCCTTTTCTGACCCCAATGCTGATTAGCGGTTTTTGCAGAGGGTGCAGCAGTTTGGAGGGTTAATGGATGACATGAGTATAAGGATTTTTCGGCAAAAATATTGAGGCAATAATATAAATTAGCTTATATTATTGCCTCAATAACATACTGTATACAATATACATGTATGTAGTTAGGTCCATGGGCTGGTTAGACAGATCAAGGTATATAGGTAAAAGCAGAAACAATGTCGGCATACAGACTGGCGATTATACGATTGGTGTAGGGCTCAAGGGCAATTTTTCAATTAAATTTCGATTAATCATTCTGCAGAACGATCTGAGCATTTTTGGCTCACTATGCAGGAGAGGATAAAACAATGATGATATAATGACAAATATATGCCACTAGTTTGGGGATTATGTGTTGAGAAGTGTAAGTTATGTAAATTACAAGTCGTGTGAAGACAGGACACGAACTATTGCACTCAGCAAATAGCAAAAAGTATCCACCCGACTTTAAAACTTGTTAATTCATTATGGCTTGATGAATTGCTGAATGAGTAATCTTATTAAAATTTGCTTTATCAAATTTACACAGAAGAACTGCCCTTTTTTCTGCGAATTTCACATTCCGATTTAATTGTCAACCAGTCATATTTCCTAGAATAAGATGCATGAATGCATGGAAAGGATACTGAGTTTAAGATATAGTGATTCTACGACACTCGATAAAAATCTGATTGTATGATGTTAATATGGTGGTACAACACTTATGTATACATAAAATTCATCGTCTGTTCTTAACTGTTAAAAGAAAAAAGACCGTTTTATACGCAAAACAGCCAGTGACTTCTTAATTACTAAAGCAAATTTTGCTAATAATTCCAATATTTGAAATAAGGGTTAATTGTAGCAAGAATTTGACAATTAGTTTCAATCAATAATCCTTCCTTCCAATGGACTCACACATTCCGCTTACAGAGAGTTATTATTGGGGAACATCCACAATGAATGATTTTGATATTGTGATTCCTCGCGCAAAATATCTTTCTCCATAAACACCGAATATTTCAGCAATCTCTGGATTTTATAGCTTCTATAGCTGAGAAGATGAAAAACATCGGCCAATGGAAGAACCCATTTGGAAGTGCACTTTTGGCTGTTTTATCAATTGCCGCAGCTTTGGCTTTATACTTCATACCTGTTCGTTACGTCGTAATTGGTAAGTAAAGGATAATTCCCTTAAAAGTCGGTTTATCTATTATCTAAGTATAGACTATAGCACCATGCATGAACAAAATACGTTTTCAGTATAAGATTATTGATCAGTGTTTTCATCATCTGTAATATTAGATTTGTAACTGCAAGTTTTGACCATTGAATTTTCCCAACGCTTTTCAAATCAGACATCATTTGACAAGATACAATAACAATCAAATTTATTGATGTACAACCATAACCAGCCTGGGGAATCAACAAGTTCCGAAAGTTTGGCATGGATCCAAATCTCATCGACAACATGGAAGTCGAAGACTTTTTGAGCCGAATTCCGTCCGATCCAGAGCTCGAATTGCTGAAGGAGCCTTCTCGTCTTCAGAGGAGATCAGCAGCTTGAATAAGCTAATCGGACAAAATCAGAATAGCTTATACTGTGAAAAACATAGGACGTTTTACATGAGGACCCAACATTGCGCGCCGGCAAAACCCATTGCGCACATAAAAACTTTGAATACTTAAAGACAGTGCCCATTTGATTAGTACGGCATATTATTGAAAAAATTACACAGATCCATCTTATTTTAAGAAGCAGTGGTTTGATCATTTTAGAGCAATCCTTTGTCGCAAAGCTTTGCCACAAAAAATTTGGCTGACGTCGTTGCAGAATCCTCTTAAATGTAACTAAACTATTTTAAATAGTCTTCGCAAATTCTTTAGCTTTATAACTCATAACAGATTTTAGATTTTGATTTGTTTTGTTTACGATGACAGTTTTCCTTGTCTGCGATTTTTGTCATCAACTACGTAAACTTTGTTACAATTGTCGTAAACTTGGCAACGCATCTATTATATTTTGTAATGTTTAGTATTGTTAAGGATTCCTGAAATTTGCTGTCAACGACCAACGATTTGAACTCGCTGTTTTTCTTGAATCATGACGTTTACACCAGCTACAAGACTAAAATATCACTTAATCGCTTCAACGCATTCCATCGGTATAAGACTCAACCACATACCCCGCTGCCTAGGAATTCTGTTTACGTCATATAGTGATTAGTTAACCAAATTTTCTCGCGATCGATAGTCCTGAAATATACTTCAGTTGTGGTGCAGATCATAGTCAAGTGGCGTTTGTTTTCTCTTCCCGTCATCCACCACCCATATACAGTATCTCAACAGATACAAGACCCATAAACTCCACCTTTTCCCAGGGTCATTCGATATTCTGATATAGATCGGAGCTGTTTAGATATCACGCCTATCCAGTCTTCCTCATACTCGAGCGATCTGGTATTGAACCTATGATTAGGTGATCGCTAGAACAGCGAAAAGCTGGGTGAATCTTGAGATCTAGCTAGGATTGGGATTTAACGGAATGTTTTTCGATGGACTGAAAAAAGAAAACGACAAATCTTTCAAACTAATGAAATGAAAAAATCAAAGATAATATTTACACAAATAAAAGTAAATCTCAAAAATATATCATCATGATTTTCTAAAAAGTTGCAACTTTTATTCAAAATGATAATTATCGTTATCTTCCTACGTTCATCATTGTGACCGTGGTAGCTATGATAACAAAAATAACGGGTTATACTAATGATCCCTGCGAAGTGACTAACGGAGGGAATACTAGAGCTACAATTGTTGCATTTTTCAACCAATCTTTTTACGACTAAATGAGCATTTCATCTTTCAAATATCTAATATCACTAGCCTAGATCATGCACCTAGATTGTTTAAATATTCCATTAGCATATAATTCAAATAGTCAAATCAATCCTAATAACATAAAATATTTCAAAGCATATAAAAACTGAAACTACCGTTCATAAGACGCACTTTACCTGGTTGCATCCATCCCTAATAAAGAACGAAGAAAAAGGGTCATTCGTTGTATCATGTGATAGCCAATGAAAAGTTCGGTGCAGCCAATCATTATCAAGCAACACTTTCACGTGATACAAACGATGTTTGACAATTTTTCCGAAAACCGTTCTCAAAAATAATAACTGACAAGCATCGCCAGATCTCCGCAGCACTATAAGACTTTACAGGAGTATATATATGTGCTGTCATAAATAACTCTAAAAGTTGTCATTGTCTGCACTTCCTAGATAGCATAAAATAAATAGACATTGGGGGCTTTTCTAGATTTAAATCCTATATGAGAAGTAAAATTGCCTTGAGAATGCGCCAGAATTATATACTTAGTCTATTTTCAGATTAAAAAACACTAATTCTGACCCACCCTTTTTCAAGCACAAATGGTAATCAAATATTTGCAAATATAAACTGAAATATATTTTCCAGTAACTACTCTAGATGTTTCCAATTGAGGAGCCTATAAAATTAGCATTGCTAGGTACCTATTATATACCGCCTATAAGATCCAGCTTTAGTACGTCATGCAAGTTGTAAGGCTTGGGATCTTATACCATATATATCAGCCATGTTAAACATAGCTAAGCATAAGTTATTCATTTACCTTTTTTCTTTCACCTCACTTAATAATTCTATGGACGCCTGTGTAATAGATTACCGCTAGCGGTTCAAGCCACTAAACTGCTATATAAGAAGGGCGGTCCGTGTAGGTTGACACCGTGCTTTCAGCTATACAATAAGACGTTGGTCAACGAGGGTCAAACATGGACGATATCCAAATCTATAGTACGACTTCCGCATGATAAATTTGGTTGATAAGGGAGTTACACCCTTTTCTTCAAGACCTCCAACTGACTATGATATACTTTACATACGCCTATCAAATATAGCCTAGAGTTTCATGCCGTTTTTATCAAATAAATCCTAAATAGCATGCACCATCTCGACAAAGATGATCCTAATTCATCGAATATAGGTAAAGATAACTCCCGATGAAGGGGAGTAAAAAATAGCTGTTTACAGACTTTTCTCCAAATATAGGTAAAGATAACTCCCGATGACAGGGAGTAAATAATAGCTGTTTACAGACTTTTCTCGAAAGTTCTAGAGTTCTTTGAATTTCTCTAGAGCTCCAGAGCTCTTCTAAATTTGATCTAATCGTGGTCTAGTGCTTCTCTTCTGATATTGATGGTGATAGGATGACTCCTGGAATAAATGGAGGGACGTTCTTTCTAGGGATCTCGTCTTCTTGCTGAAATATTTTTGTTTTACCACATAGCTGCACAATCTGAATACGTCAATCTTGGTAAAATTCCCTTGAATTCGGTTTAATTCCGTTAGAAGCATATAGGTTGATCGAAAGGAGATCGAGTAGATAAAAATTGCAAATTCCAACAGTACTCTTATACTTTGCGATTTAATTCTCAACGAATAAAATTTCTAATCAAGGAAACTTAGGAAACAATTTAGGAAGAATGTTGAAGTTGATGCACAATATTAATCGTTAAACCTTCTTTCGACCGCCTTTCGATCTACCCTTCGATCTATTTATTTGATTTTCTATTACGGATGTTACAACCTCAGCATCTAACACAGTTGTTTTACCATAGTAATAATTCAATTAATCTGAATAATAATATAATATTTATTAAAAGATATAGCTAACCTCTATTCGGATTTCTACGATGACTATTTGAACTTGTTTCCGTTTTGTATTCAACAAGTCCAGTAGTTAGATGTACAGATATTGAATGTTCTGAGCCTGAAAAATCTTGTTGATAGGTTTATGGCACAAGCAAGATCCATGCAGCTATGTTTAAATGATTTAGAGTATTGAGAACATAAAATGTTGTGATGAAAAATAGCTATCAAATCGCATTCATGCGGTATAAAGGCTAATGAATAATTATTTTGAGACAAACCAGAAATGGTAAAGAGAAATTGGCGGAGAAATTACCTTTTTCTTCAAGACAATCCTTTCCAGGTCCAACCAAATTACTGTGTTCAGTAAAAAGTTTATAAGCATCACCTGATGCAAGACATCTTCCTCCTTTGGTGATGCCAAAAACGTTATAACCTGAGAGAAATTTCATACTTAAATTCCCATTTCCCTTGACAATTAATGTTTTAGCGTCCTAAATTCGACTGAATTTTAAAATTTGGGATTAAAAACTGATTTAAATCATGTCAAAATCTTTGTTCTCACCTCTGCTTCTGGCGATAGCACCGCATTTCTCGATACTGTGCTTCCTTCTATGAGGTTGTCCAAAGAGGGCATTGTGTGTTGCTTCTAAGTCTGGTATCACATAGCCAGACATTTTATTCTTTATGCACCCCAGATATATCGTTACTGAAAATTTTGGGGTTTCCATATCAAAAAAAGTTACTTTCAAGCATTCTAGACAAAAGATAAGTAATGCAAATATACGACGGAAATCTGTCTAAAACCTTCTAATCATTAAGTAACTTTCAGCTTAAAACATACACCAAATAAATTTATTTTGCACTCATTTATAGGGATGAATAATAGCTGAATCAAGACAGCTTTACCAGCCCATTATAACCACTCATTGCTTAATTGATGAACAGAGTACAATTACAGAATTACAAGCCCAAAATAAGAACTTACCATCCAAACTATAGACATTCATACTTCTCCATCCCCCTGTACCAGACCTACTGCAAACAGCGTTTCTATCACCGTAGTTCGCGAAAGTCTTAGCTGCCGAGCACGAAGCGAAACATTCACCTGCAGAATAGAACCGGTTTAGTTCTAAAAAGTGTTGGATCGTGCCAGATAATTAGCTGGAAATTTTTACAGCTGGAGAATTGGCACCATGCAATGTTGTTTAAACATTTTAACAATTAATCAGAAGTTTTAATCAGTGAAGACTCATAGGATAGTCAACAATCGTCTTAAAGAATTAGAAAAAGAATTAGAATTAAATATCTGAAAGCATTTTACCTGATCCTTCGCGGTAGCCTCTATTTGATACTGCAAACACGTTGTAGCCCAATGATGATGCTGCTTTTGCGCACGCCTGGGGGGAAGTCCTTTTATCTTGTGATTTTCAGAAATCCGGAAAATTACATTTTTTGAAAAACGCTTTTAGCCTTTTAAATTTGATTACGGTTTGTCTACAATAAATAGCTGTAGACACAAAGTTTTTAGGATAGACAAGCTAGGATTACTACCTTTACTTTTGGAATGGTCTATTAAAGGCATTACTCTATTACTGAATTACTTGCGGAACCAAAAAAGGGTCAGATTTTTAAACTAACCGTCACAGGGTCAGATCTCTCCCAATAATTGTCTGTCAAATGTTCGTTCCCCATGTCTTCTAATGAAGGAATGGCTGGTACGTTGTCCTGCTCCAATATCCAGCAGCCTAAATGCTTCAATTCCGTCGAGCTGGTTCCTGGAGAACGTGTTTTTGGAAAAATGATCTAAAAATATCTATGATGATTTTGAATTAATTTTACTTTACTTTTGAAAAACTATCTATATAATGAACAGTATAAGTATAACATATAGAATATATGTGATATTTATTGAGTTAAGGATATTCTCAGTGCATGCTGTCTAAAAATTGTAAAACAAACGTTTGCCCATACATATGCCATGGTCGATCCCACAAAAGCTAATGTTTATGTTATCTTAACATGCTCTACACTTACCCATGATGGTGTCGATGTGGAAAAGGATTAAAGCTACCATGTATTGTATCATGTTGATCTCCTTTTCTGCCATGGGGTGTGCTGCAATAAATACATACTGTGTTAACAAACGCTTGTTGTTTTTATTTTTGTGCAAACATTATCATCGGTAGAATGTATTTAATACAATGTGTTGAGAAGTAATGCGTAGAGTTTAAGTTAAATTCTTAATTTAGGAAAATCCTATTTCGAAATCTTGGCGAATACCCATAAGTTTTAAGACATAGCGTCGTATAAGACGATCGATCAACTCGCAAAGAATGTTTAAGGTATGTCTGTAACAGCAACCAAGTACTTTATTTAGACAACCAGATCAAATTTCCCAAAATCTTGCATTTTTGCATATTCCGCCGATAAACAAAGGCACTTATAAGTTTTAGATCTGCGTTAGAAATTCATCGAATTTTAAATCCTCATCGATGTTTATCCCCACAAATCAACCCAAAGACCGATTCATGAAAAGTTTCAACCTATAACCGACTGTCACCGAGAAAAAATGTAACTACATCACTACATCACTACCAATCTATAAGATCATATAAGCGCCGTGACTTTGATCGTTTGATTGGCAACATGCGAACAATGCCCTCCCGTAAGTACTTAGTGAAATGAGTAATCAGACCCCAATTAATATCATCCGGGTACGTAATTAAAATAAGTGGCCGCGTTTGACGGCACGTTTAAGCAGTGTGAAGCAAACGCCTCCTTCTGCACGTGAATCAACGAAGCATGAAAATACTGCCTGCCCAGTGATCCGTCGCAAGGAGGAAGGAACGGGCGGGTCGTGTATATTGTATAGGCACTACTTATAAACAAGTTTTCTTTAAATCCCCAAAAATAACCAATTGTTTCCCGAGAACGGCCGGGGGTTTTCAGCCGTAATAATGTTGAATAATTGGATAACTCAGCGTTTATTTTTCAGTCGTAAATGTATCCAAACCTATGTGTTAAGAATAAAATGGATTTTTACTGCCACGTAAGAAGGAGGTCTACGCCTTTGGAACCGTGAGAATTTTTATTCCTAGAAGCGACCGGATTTTTTACTTAATTTTTCAGATTTTACATAAAAGTTTAAGCAATAAATCGTTACAAAAATTGAAATGCTTCAAATCCTAACTTAAAGGTTAAGGGGGAATTCCCCCTTAAAGATACTTTCGGTTAAAAAGTTTTAAATCTTAACCTTACAAGCTAAATATATTGGTTAAGGTCGATCACTAAATTACCATGTGTAGCTTAATAACCATGTGTGGCCAAACCGGGGCCCTTGCATAAAAATTCGCTTAAACAAAATTTTAAAAACATCGAGCAAAGAACCAACAACTTGATCCTCAACTGGATTGGCCTCAATGTCATGTTGGGGTGTTGGTTGGGCCACGTCACTCTTCATTCTACGGCAGACCTCTGTGACTGGCAGTGCCGGCTGTCATGTCAAGGATTTGTGGAGCAAGTAGATCCGTGCAGAGCGGAATGGAAAACTTCAAGGTATGTTTCCTGCTGCCAGCTTAAATACACCTGTTACAGATATGGATTCCGTGATAATTTATGCTATATGTTGACGATTTATCTTAATATCTTGGAATGCTAAAAATGCATTATTGACACTCATTTGCTACGAAAATATCTATCATGATGTCATATAAACCGAAAGTGTTAGGACTTGATCAAATAAGTAGAATGACATAATTTGTTAATTTGTAAATATTTTGATTTCTCGGCCAACTTTTCGTAGGGTTGCCGCACGAATTCTTTTAAGTAGCATACTTGAAGTCACTTCCATCATGACCTGAATCCCATGATTTGGAATGATTCAACGCATTATTCTAAAATTACTCTCTATTTTAGCGTATACAGTTTCCAAACTTGGAGATGACCTAACTGGAATCAATAAAAGCACAACATTTTTCGTCATATGATCAACTGACCTCAAAACTTCTAGAATTAATCGATTCAAGTATCATACGATATGGGCTATATGCCGAAAGGTCGCGGGTATGCAGAAGGAGATTGTTACTATAATATCAAACGATTTTTAAAACAATTTTCAATTTCATTCAATTTTTAAGACACACTTTTATTTCACACTTGACACACTTAAAGTAAGGGGTCAATAATTGATTCTAAGTAGAAAAGTGGAAGCACTTGATTTTTCAATGAACCAAGAAGGATGTGCACAACATATACATTATTCTTGCGATAATGCTCACAGTCTTTAAAAACAAAATGAAGCAAGCTTTTAGCGCGAACTTTATTATCATTACGGAAAAAATGGGAAATAGCTACAATTACGGGAAATAGCTACAATTACGATGCATTTGTAGCGTCAGTGTACGTGACCAATTTGATCAAATTATCAATTTCAGATCCCATAAATTCTTTGACGCAAAAAGAACTGTTTACTTTCGATACCATTAATTTAACTACGCAGACAAAACTCGATAAAAAGGAATTGAGGTTGAACGACCTTCGTCCTGATAGCAACAGTAAAACAAGTCGTATTTTGGAGCGTTAAAAGTATTAAACAACAAGTTCAACTGTAAAAAAACTAAACTGTCGGAAGCAAAGAAAATTCAAAAGACTCGTCCTTCAAACGAGATAGCGCCAGAACCTTCTAAAAGGAGAAACCTTGTTTCCGATCGGAGCGCTGATCCTGCATCCCATGACTATGAGTAAGAGGGAGCGGCAGCGACAGATGCAGTGAAGCCGCTGCACGTGGGGTATGCACAACAACACACATCTCTAATCAATTACCATTAAGCTATTAAACCCACAATATGGGGCGCGCTAGTCTATATTATATTTATACGATCTCCTGCCGGTCGAGCGGCCCCTGCCGATCGACTGCGATGCTTCCTAACCTTGTGAATTGTTTAGCGGGATAGTCTCCGATAGTTTAAACCCAGTCCCTGAACGGCCAAGTTCAGGATTAGGTAATCTTGGCTGCGTTAAGTACGAGCATTACGACACGGGGAATACTGAAATAGCAGCAAGGAAAACAACCCCAAAATACTGCGATGATCGAAAAGCAATTGAGGTGCAGTGACGAAGCTCTGGGCAACAAAAAGAGGATGATAAAGGGGTTCTGCTAGCTATAGTTACGAACCTATTGTCTGTTGATCTATTATAAAGCTATACCTTGTCGCGGTACGTTTCCGCTTGTTATCACTTCGAAATGCCTCTTCAGCTCTAACTATTATTGGTGACATAATGCTAGTGCCATCCGGTATGAACACAGTCTTATTGTTCGGGGTGACGCCTGTCAGCATAGGGATTCGACTTTTGGGTGAACTAATTTATGTTAAAATATCAGTGATTGTTACACTATATCTGTTAAAAGCTTATTCTTTTCAACGCTCAATAAGATCGCCAACAACAAAAACAACATGATGATAAAAGTTGTATTCCAAGCCCCGCATCGACCTATTTTATCCTTGAGCACTTTCGTTGGAACAATCCGCACTCCTATTATCACTTAAAATAGCTTTTTTAGGTTCTCAAGATAACTCTCAAGACGAAAATAGAAACCACCGTGCAGTATTAATAGTACCTAATTCGATTTGAGGTCCTACTTCAGCGAAACATTATAGCGGTCTTCTACCTCTCTGATTAGGTCCATAAGTAATCTTCAATAGTCAGATGATTTAAGTAAAAGCAATGAAATAAATGCACTGGCTTAATGTATTAGTTTGCTATATTTTATGCCATTCATCAATGCCAACTATCATAAAAAACTCGAGAGAAATAATTTAAGTTATCAAGTCCATCAGTTCATTATGAGAGTCTGACCACTGTGAACAAATTTTGAATAATTTATCGTGAACTAAGACCGGTAACATCTTAAAGTACTAAATGGCCATTTACATTATTTTGTCACGTTCAATCAGATATGGTCGACAATTCTTCAGCTTTGTATTAGACTTTATCGCGTCAAAGCTAGACTGAATTCTGACGTAGAAAAGTAGGATTAACTTTGAAAAGAAGAGAATTCTCCCTTCTACGCGAAAAATCGACCTCAAACCCTTGACTTCACGAAGGTTATGATTACCTCAAAAGCTCAAGGAATTGTCAATCAGTGAATTCTTTTATCTCCAAGACATTCCATGTCATTATTATTCTTGAAGTAAGGCACTAAGGCTATAAATCCCGGGTTTTGAGTTCCATGGAGCTGGATTTTTCAATATATGTTCAATAGGTTCAAGCACCAGTACCGATTATTGAATTTGAACCCCTTGACCATAATGAATTTTTGCCCACTTTAGAAAAACCATAAGTCTTTTTTTAATCAAGTCAAGCCGAAAACCGTGAAACAATGAAATATTATGGACTACTCTAACTGAATCAAAAATCCACAACTTTCCAAAAAAGCCAAATCTACAAACTAATCTGACGACTCACTGTATTGAGGATCAAGGATGTATGAAACCCAAAATCCGTCCAAAACGAATTAAACAAATGTTTGACGCAATAGTTGGGTGAACTTCATGCGTCATAAAGAAGCCAACTATACATTATCCAGGCTCCAAGGCACGACACCAATCAGGGCTAGATTGCGTCATGATCCTTACCTTGGGAACACGCTGGGCATAAATATTAATTATGGTATTTGTGGAAAAATGATTTCCTTTTCTTCGATTTAGCGGCCCTTTGAACAACCGCCCCGTGCCGAAGTACCACCAAAAATACACGGCACGCTTCTACCCATCTGCCAACAACATGGACACCAGGTATAAGCCAAAGCTAATGACAAAGCACCACATAAGCAGGGACCTGGTGGACGCTTGCCAGGTGGAGGACTGTTTAAAAAGGCGGCAGAAGAGGATCACGCCGAGATCCGGTCATGGCACAGAGGGCCGGGGAGGCTGCAAGGCGTTAGACTCCTTGATCTCATTTTGTCTTGGAGCTGTCTACTAGGCTCGTCTGTCCGTACACACACATACTTACCGACCTCCGTTAATACGGTTATACCGGCCCTGGCTTAACTGATAATTTGGTCATCAATATTGGTGAGTACCTCTGATTATATGTGAGAAGTAGGTACGTTGTTATGTGCAAATACGATTACAGTGTCCATTAGCTGACACCCATGTCAAATACTATCGAACTTGCTACGTAGAAGTTAGATTTAATCGGCTACAACTCCAAACAGAAACAACCGAAAAAGCAGAGAAAAGTCCGCAAAATGACCTGGTCTCAGGAGCTGTGGAGCTGGACAGGGTGGTCGAACGGACTAAAGGAGAGGAGTTGGTGCGGACTGACCGGCAGGGCCCCGTCAAAGCCCCTCCTAATTGGGTTACCAGCCTCACGTGTGGAGCTGCAGCTGCCTGCAGGTCGGGGGATCTGCTTGGGAGTTGCGTGCAGCTGGAAGCAGTTAGTACTGTTGCTCCCGTTAGCTTTAGTTGAGTCGCTGTTTCCAGCTGAGCTACTGAAGAACACTGGAGCCTGGTTTATCTTCACCTTCACTTCAGCTACCCTGCTAGTCCCCTGCTAGTCCCCGGGACATGGCTTGTTGTTTTTTTTCCTAAACGAGCCGTTTTGTCGGCACTCTTGAGGTTGTTTACAGCGCTGTTTTCCGGTAAACATTTACGTTTTTACCGCCTATTTAACGGTTGTTCGCCTGATCTCCTGTCTGCTTTTATTAATAGACGACCTCAGCTCACCAGGGAAATTGCAAGAACGAGGTTGAAATGGCAGTCTTTGTGCAAGGAACTGCTTAGAATCCACCCTGTGGAACTCCTTGTTCAACTCTTAAGTATTAATTATCGCCGGAAAAGGAAGTCTGATATTCCACGCAGGGGCGGTGTTTTTTAATAGACAGGGCTATTAGTATTGGGGCTGAATTTCTTGCTGGAGGACTCGATCAATCCGTCAGAGACAAATTTAAATCACGATTATGTTTCCTCGGGGAAGCATAAATACCTATGAGCTTTAATTGAGGCATACCCATTTATTTGTCTGGAATACAATTAACAGGTTCGGCTCCTTTAAACAAAGGTTATTTAAGCAGCAATACCTAGTATGACAGCATGCATGGTAAGGAGATGCACAATCATGATGTTAACGAAGCTTGGATCGGATTAATTTTGTCTACTTGAGGGATGTTTATGATTGGTGAAGGAATCACAATCCTAACGATAAGTGTTGCTAACTTATAAATACGGAATAAATTTAACTTCGTGCATTTAAACAAAGAAGCAGAGATAACTTCTTAAACTAATGCCCTCAGAAAACAATTTAGTGGCGTTAATCGCTGAAGTTAGATTTGTGCAGAGATAACTCCCTCAAACCAGCAGCTCCTTAAATACCCTGAAGGAGTAAGGGGATGGTAGATGTCTAGCCCCCACGGTTCACCCGGCGCTGCCCATTGGTCAACACTTATCTCAACCCACTTTTGGGAAATCATCCCTCATCCAATATTGGGGGTGGAGTCCTTGATACTCACACCACTAAGACCGACAACTTTTCTGCGAATCTGCACCTCCTGCAGGGAGATCTAAACATATCAGTATCTTACAGCTTATTTTTCGTCCAGATATGGAAATTTTTCATGCAACTAAGCAAGTCTTATCGCACTTTGATGAAGATCAATTAGCTCTATATATAGTTTCACAATACCGCTCCAGGCTGCAATAGCGTGGATTGCCTTTCCAAGGAAGAACTGAACATTCTAACGAATTATATCGACAATATTAAACTTTTGATAAACTCTAAATTGTAGGTAAACCGCAGAATTTGACGTTGTTAGTTCACGATTTATCACACCCTTTTAGTCAAAAGTATCTTATCTAACCCCCGTTTCGGCGATTGGTTTTAATTTGTTCTTGTAAGTTAGACTACCCCTGCCCCTCCCCTTTACAGATTTGTTTTACGACTTTACGTCTACTGCACTGATTGTTAGCTGATTGACTAAGAAAGCTTCCTCAGAATGAATCACCATCACTATCAAGCTTTTAAAATGCATGAATTCTTGTGATGATGGTATATCAAAGGAAACAATAAAAGTACTTAGATAAAAAGGTCCCCATTAAGGACCCATTTAGAATTTTAATGCTAACGTAATGTTAACTTTACCGATCCCTTCATGATTCTTGGGCTTGAGAATCGCCAGAAAAACGAATTGTTTGTGTTTGTCCATTTGTTCGTTAAATAAGTTAGGAAACGCAAGAATCAATAAATAAGAAGTTTAACCGCTGATCAAGCATTCCAGATTTAATCTAGACGCTGGTTTAACTATAAACCCTATTTAATGCCCCTTATACATAGTGAACTGATAGGCGCTGCTATTTACAGTGTAGCATGCATGGTATATGTGGTGGAGTTGATGGAGGGCTTTATAAACTGTGAAGGAATGGCAATCACTTCGACCATGAAGCAGGAATATTTACAAAAGTTTTTACAAGATTGCCATCCTATAGAGAACACTATTTTTGGCGAAGGGTCACAAATCAAAATAAATGATGGCGTAAGCTTATGGAGTTGCTTGATTTTGATTGGTCGTATATGAGTTCCAATCGCTCTCTCTCTTGATAAAAACTCTCACGCGACCCTTCCCCTGAGAGTAAGAGCAGGAAAGATCCTGAGCTCCAACACGTGACATACCAGCTCAAAAAGCAGTTAGAAAATGCAATGAGTACAGGTTAGTGGGAATGTCGGTCCCGATTTTACTCTCGAATCGAGATTTGCAAGTTTACAACAAGAAATATTATTTAACTATGATTAGATCCCATTATCATTTAATTTACATTATGTGATAACAAAGTGATAACAATGGAATAATAAAGTGGACGAGGCAGGTAGAGCGTTAACGCACAACTACTGTCAAACGTCTGCTGATCTGCACTGGGAGTCATGACCGTTCTGACTCAAATATGCCCTGGTTGTTTAAACTGAGTAACGAGAGAATAACCTGTAGATATTGCTTCATCGATGTCTAGTTATAGGGGGGTAACTCAAGCTGATCAATGCTTATGAGGAAGAAAATGAACAATAGCAGTTCAGCGAGATTGCCTTCAGGGGTGGTCCAGACTGAATTCGGGTAGATGGGTGGCGTGGCAGTTTCATTTTTAACTTGATCTTATTATCTTAAATTTGATCTGAAATTTGAAAATTTTATGGTCATAAGATATTGGATATTGAGAAATAATACTTTTGCTCACATGGCTTCAAGTTCATAGACATTCACCCTGCATATTCATATGCTAACTCATGTGACACTTTTTTGTAATAATAATATCACCTCCCTGTGTTCCTGGATCAAATAAGACTACTAGTACTGCAGTTAAATTCAACATCGCCTTACATGAACCGTAAAATGTTCTAAATTTTATTTTTGCGAACCTAGTGGACACCAATGTCATGGTTTATTTCATAAACAACAGCTTGATAATAATCTAATATGTTCTCGCCTGGAAGAGGCAAGGGGGCCTGATCCCGGAAATAGTTGATGGTCAAAAAAAAGTGTTGCAGCCTCAATATTGCCATTTAGCCATCAGTTATAATATAAACAATCTCGTCCCCGAGTAAAACTGGCTCGCGCAGTATCATAAAGGCAGTATTATAAATGAATAATAAAAAGTATTAAAACTGATCTGCGGCGAAAGCGACACGAAATCAAACACTAATTTGCAGACAACGAAATTCAAAGCAAATTACACTGGATCTACTGCTCACGTGAGCTGCGACCTAGCTCTGTTAAAACTGAAGTTGTCGAACAAAACATAAGTGATTGATGTGGTCAATGCTTGAAACGCTGTTAAAAACTACTGTAGAATTTGCTGGCTTTCCATTGAAATTGCGTTGTATCTCTCGCTGTGTGTGTATGCTTGTTTAACATATGCTGAATAATAACGATAAACTGGCCTTAGTTTGTAGCTAGCACGAAAATGGGATGTTTCAGAACGGCATGATCATTTGGGCTTGGCATGAGCTGTGTGCTGTTGTTGAGAATTTTCCAGGAGAGTTTTCATCAAGCAGTTTTCGTTATAGGCGCTTTTTGCTGTAATTTCTGATTTCTTCTGTTGATTTCTAGTCGGCGCTATATCTGTTTATCACGTTTGTTTTGATTTGGAAACAACATTTAAAACAAGTTTGATGTTTTGTTGCTTCAAAATATTTGACATCGACTCACTATATATCTCAGTGACAGTTCATTCCAACAAAGCAAACACTTAGAAATCAAAAGTCAAACTATAAAGTTAAGCATGCGAGGGCGAACAATGACTTTTTTCAAAACAATATGAAATGCTGCCTGGAAGTAAAATTCTTTATTCCATTAGAAATTAAACATAACAATTTGTAATGTTGCAAATCAATTATCAATCTTACATAGCTGTTTCACATGAGTTCACCGAACCATTTTGTCAGTAAGGATCGCCCTTCCTTCTACACTAGTTTAATGTAATAACTTCAGCCTGACTTCACTTGTACGTTGCGTAACATGTTCAATTACAGACAAAATTAAACAAACATTTAAAGAAACATCACTTTATCTCCACCACCGTCCTCTGTAATTGCGAAAAGTTTTTCATATTTTCTACAGATGTCAACAAATTTGTTGCTCCTTTTGAAGAATCCCTCGTATTTACACACCAACTGATTTCTCTTCATGACAACTTGTCAACTTTGTATGATTATGGTTAATGGCAACCCAATTTATCAAGTTAGAGAACTGTTATTCGTCATAGCAACTGTTATTCGTCATAGCAACTGTTATTCGTCATAACAACTGTTATTCGTCATAGCAACTGTTATTCGCCATAGCAACTGTTATTCGTCATAGCAACTGAGGAACTCCATCTGACCAACCGACGGCTGAAATAGTAGATCTATGTTAATTTATTGATGTACATATTTGATACAAAATCAAATCATCACATCAATTTGTACATAATCATATCATTCAGCGATGCCATCCCTGGTTTATTGAAAAGACTCCAAAGATTTCTTAATACGTTATGCTACATTAAAATGATATATGACGAGAAAACGTAAGATTTCCGGGAGATGAAAACTTTTTGATGGATCCTCGGTTTGTTGAAGAGAACTTCCTTTCTACCCTGCTAATGTCGAGTACAGGACGCCTAAAGGTCACAAAATAGCACCACAGGATACTGTCCGTGACCTTGGCGTTCATGTAAGTGGACACCGACAATGGGGGCCACACATTGAAAGGACTGTACAGGGGGCACGCAAAATGGCAGCATGGACATTGAGTGCTTTCAAAGACCGCTCTCCGACAGTTATGCTGACTCTGTATAAAAGCATGGTGAGACCAAAGCTAGAGTACTGCTGTCCTGTCTGGAACCCCACCAAAGTAACAGAGATTCAAAAGCTGGAGAATGTACAGCGATCATTCACCAACAAGATCTCGGGCTGTAGAGAGCTTCATTACTGGGAGAGACTAAGAAACTGAAGCTAATGTCACTTCAGAGGAGACGGGAGCGCTACTGTATCATTCATGTGTGGAAGATTCTGCAAGAGGAAGCTCCGAACGACGTGGGGTTCACCTTTAAAATGCACCAGAGGCATGGTTTAAAAGCAGAAATCCCAGCTGTGAGCAAGAGCGCCCAACTGTCAGTAAGATCAGATTACGACAGCACCTTTAGAGTTAGAGCAGCTCAGCTTTTCAATCTTTTACCACCTGAACTCCGTAGTCTCACCACACTCGGGAGCTTCAAGGCTGGTCTTGGTCGTTTCTTGGAGCAATACCCAGACACTCCACCAGTTCCGGGATACACTCCGCAGAACGACAACTCACTGCTGAGCTGGGGGAGGACGCACACGATGCAGTTGTCCCGTGCATGAACTGCCAAACTCTCCAAAACGTACCAAACGTACGTACGTCCTATCATCTGTACGTGCTAACTATTTCATACTTTCATCGTAACAAAATATCCCACAAAAATCAAGTTACCACATAGAATGCCATGTACGTGCTTGCCGAGTGCTGAGCGAGTTCAAAACTCAGTAAATAGGTTTAATAATCATTCAGTGCAATCGATATTTCGAGTAAAGAAATATAATCAATTCGACCTGCAATACGGTTACCTAACAAAATGTATGATACAACATTTTTATGTGTGTACTAATACTATTGCACTTTAGCTATCATTCTTATATCATAATTTCAATACCAGCAGTCATAAAAACAAGCAACAAAAAATACTCTGTCCACGCTTTGCTTTGCCTGTAACCAGAATGTCAGCACTTTCGACAATGCCTGCTTGCTCTTCGCACGCGAAAAGTATTCAAAATCATGCCATTACCGAACACTGAGCTAATCTAAATCGTATTCACAACTTCAAAGAATGATGATCGACGTTCTTTCTTGGACGATTCAACAGCACCATTTGTAGCCTCTTCCTATGATGTGAAGATCAGCACATGAAGAGAACACCTTACAACACGATATACAGTACAACATAGCTGCTCACTTCATTTCACATTAAATTTAATGATCACATCGTTAATAACCCCTTAAGGGTGAGCTTCAAGTCTTAATGATATTACGCACCTGTACTGATTTTAATTGGTTGAATGGTATGGGAGAATTACAGGAGTTGTTTTCTCGGCCATTGGAAATTACTTTGAGTTTGTAATGTGTTGAAGTCGTTTTCGTATCAGTGCAGCATAACTGAGATGATGGAATTGATAAAGCCGTGCCGTTTTTATGGTTGTTTTTGATGATCTATGACTAGATTCTAGATTCTTTGAAGAAAATTTACCACCACTGTTTAAATACTTTAGAAAAAAATAATTTGATCTTAATGACTTTATGATTATCACAAACGTTGGAAATAAGATAACACAATCAAACCTCTTTTTTGCCACCAGGCTTTCTAATAAAGCTCATCCCAGGACCTAGCATGTGACCACACATGTGACAATGTTCTGACCTTAGATAAGAGTCTCTTCTGTCGTCTCGCGACATCTCTAGCACCTTCACAGCCTGATAAGATATGATTTTTTCCACCCAGCCGGCCGCGAAGCGGCCTTAAAAAGGCATAAGGTGGTTAGGAATCGGGAGATTTTGGTGGTATAGTGGGGTTAGCAGGATGGTGGTCCGTCGTCGTCGTCGTGTCCCGCTCCTTTATCAAAATAACGATTGCGCAGATTGTTTTTAAATTTAATTAAATGCGCCGCGCATCACTGTAGACTGATTCAATAGATGATTCCTCAAAATGGAAACATATTGTTTGACCCCAAAATCGGTTCTAATGTGCCTGGTTGGTGTTGGGAAGTGTATGGGAGCTGTTTTTAGCAACATTTGGTCAGCTAGAAGGGTCCTGGGGCCCTCGGGGGACCCCAAAAAGGCCCGTTTTTCGAGTAGCTCAAAAGGCAAAAATTATCGCCCGATTGTCGCCAGGCCAGTGGGCTGGTCACCTTCCTTGGGCGTGGGGAAGTTAGTGTCGACCTCATAGGGCAGGAAAAACCGGCCGGGAGGGATCGTGGGGGCCGAAAA
>JH152850.1:74410-104751 GCA_000226015.1 Mnemiopsis leidyi | reverse complement strand
CATCACTGTAGACTGATTTAATGACTTAAGATCGTGAGTGTAGATTTGATTAATGATTGGTCTTGCGAATTCGGAATTGGGACATGCCAATCAAAGTGTTAGTCTGTCTGATGGAATTGACAACAAAATAAAAAACATAGTCGGCTAGATATTTTCTCAAACACAAAAAGTCACTGAAAATCACGATAATTGATCGATTCGGGCGGTGCAAAACCAAAATGTACATTGTGATATCAGCGATAAAGTTGTTTGTTTACTTCAATCACTCTTCGTAAATGATGAAATCCGACTTATAAAACTAAGGAAAAGTTGTCGAGGTGTTACCCGACCCGCGCGCTGCTCGCAGTTTTCTGCTCTCCTTGCGAACGTTAGACGGATATCATCTCGTCAAAGGAAAAGGAGCGATTTTTGCGAATTTTCCCATTGTAATAGATGAAGCTTCATGAAGTTATTAGTTGTAACCAAATTTGCAACGGGATTTTAAAGGTTTTAACAAATAATGAATGAATGTTCAATGTCAGATGGATTACTGGCTGCACAGTGCTTGCTTTACAACATTTAAAGTTCAATTCAAACATTTGGCAAAAATTCACTCGCATAGTGCATACCTACAACATGTATTGCGACACAGATCATGATCAAATCGTGGACTAAACGAAGCAATAGCAAATAGAACTAACAACTAACCAAGCGCAAGAATTTTAGCGCGCACAATTTTCATTTTATAATGCACGTGCCATGTCAATTTTATTTACACGGTGCGCGTTATCAATGCATGGCTTATGCCTCAAATTCTGCAAGTGAGTGGCGAGTATTTAAAGTGTAGTATTATTCTTTATCATTCTCAAATAAGATTTTAACAGCTCCGGCTGGGTGGAAATATATCGCCCGTCTGTCGGGAATAACGGGCGAAATTCTTGTTGTGGAATTAATTAATGCCAAACTTGTTGAACGATCCATGGAAAGTTGGCGTTAATCCATTGACGCACATCAAGAATCCCAGATATCGTTTGTAAAATGTTTAATTAACGATACTCTCAGTGGCAGTTCTACCTTTAGACTATCTCTTGACAAGACAACTTTGTTTCTTTCAGGATACAGCAGAATTATGTTGACTTTCTTGAAGAAGATCAGAATAAGGATTGATGAGGCGCAAATTTGAGATGCCATCCCCACGCTGAACGTCTGCCAAAGTCCTAAAAAAATTTTATGTATAAAAAATCAGAAATACTTGGCTTATACTCTTTTTGCTCGGACCCTAATACATATTTTACAAGCTGGTACTAAATTTTTGGGTTTATTGAAAAGAAATAAACTAATTGATATTTTTGTTTCCCAGAGGCAAAATTAATACCTCTCGAAGTGAAGTAAGCTGGAACAAATGCAGATAGCACGATGATGGATATAACCTGGGCAAGACATACGTACTTTGCTTCCTGAAACCAAAATGTTTCTGTTAATAACTTGTAATGGCATCAAATCACGAAGTATATTAATATACCGTTAAAAACAGCAAAAACACAATCACGCTCTAAGTTATGACGATCACGGTTCATCATATGGTTCAATAGTTCCCAATGTAGCGTGGTGTTCCTTTTTCCTGATCTGACTTTCTAATTCTCACCTGGAAATTTGAAGGAAGTTTTCGGACACGATAACTCATGATCGTGCTTAGTATCATGAAGAAGAAAACATATCCCAGTGGAAGTCCAAGAGCCAGGGCAGTGGAAATGAAGTCGTCTCCTTCACAGGTTATCAGGACTGTCCTGATTGTATGATTCGAATAAGTGAATTTGTATAATAAATTAGTGAGCAAGTAAGAAGGAGAGAGGGTGCTGTTGAATTAATGAAAAAAATGTGAATTTTTTTAGTAAACCAAAACAGTTTAAGATAAAAGGGTCATTTAGTTTGACGAATGGGGCAATTGGCGCCAATGAAACATCCGTTTACTCCACTTCAGAATGAATACATAAATACATGCCCCACTAACCAAACTATATACGACCCTTTTGCCAAAGAATTACAGGGATTTAAACGTAGCTTACTTTCGGTCAGGGTACTTGGTCACAGCTTTTAAGGGGAACAATAGGTGGGACACTGATAGTAGGATGATTTGAAGTACTACCAGTATGAAGCATATCACGCTCTGCCATAATGGGAGCAGATACTTGGGTGCTTTAGCAGTGTTTTTCTTGCTCTGACAAGGTTTTAGAATCATAAAGGTTTATATTGCACCACATGGTACGACAAGGGTTTTATATTCTGTAATTTCCAAAGAAAGAAGACCTTTTTGTAAATGCTAAATATAAATCGATAAAAATCAGTCACTGCTTAAAGTTAAACATGTAATCGGAAATGGTTTCAGAGCCATTCAAACTGGTTCGATCTTACCTGTGTGAAGAGCGAAAAAACTCTGGTCACTTTGAGGAAGAGTGGTATAATGGTCAAAGAGCCAAACAGTGTCCCAAGCCAAAGGTGTGCCTGCATAGACAGTGAATATCTCATGCAATACGAATATTCGGAACTTAGTTTTTTTGGCGTATCAAATGGTAGTGATATTGTCGAAGAGAATAAAAAAACATGAGAAATATCCAGAAATATGAAATAGGCAAGATCTCTATCAATCCTTAAGAAATCGTAAAAGAAAACATAAATATCAAATAATGAATATTTTTAATCTACCGTGCAGATGTCGTCAGTGGGTTTTCCAAGACACAAAAGAGTGGATAAAAAGCCAAGAAAAAACTCCACTTAGCATAATCACGCAAAATTCTTTGCCACTCGCTTTAACAATTGGTGTGTTCCTGATGTTACTTTAATGAATAGTGGGGTCAGTATAGTCAACAAGCTGTTAGCGTAAATTGCTAAAATAGCACTCAAAGCCTCACTTAGAATTTGTCTCTGGTATAAACTAAAGATGACTAAGATAAATAACTTCAAGTCATGACTTACTAAATCTTTAAAAATATATAAGAAGAGAGTAAGAAAGAATAAGGCCCCACAAAAGTGGAAATAATACAGGAACTCACGCATGTCTGATAAAGACTATGATGGTAAGGAAAGTAACGAAACACCCAACAGTAGAGAAAGTGATGAGGAAGACACCAGCAGGATGTGTGTAGTCAAGGTAGGTGACCAGGATATCCACACAGCCTGTCTTGTTGGCGTTACTTCTGTAAGTAACAAGGGGGGATATATGAGTAACAAGGGGGGTATATGAGTAAATGGAAACAAGGGGGATGGAACTAAATAGGGGGGTCTAAGTTTGAATATTGTTTGTTTTGTTAAAGTTTCTGATAAACAAAAGATACTTTTTCGTGATTCAACATTTAAATTTCGCCTACATGGAGCCTAGGGGACAGTTTTGACATCTAAGACTGTTACTTCGTGGACTGAACTGATCTTGGCCACATTCTTCACATCTCCAACAACACTTTTTCTCCTGAAATTGAAATTTAACATTGCTTGTTCATAACTACAAAATTTTCAACTGCTGTATGTGTATGAAACGATCTTAAGCCATTAAAATCACAACTGTTAGTCAAAAGTACTATCCCAAAATGTCAAATCATCACAAGTTCTAAATAAAGGCCATTCATTTCTAATACGACTACCAAAAAAGACTCATTAAAATACCTCGACTATTTGTCTAGTTCCGGGGGGACAGTTCCTACTACATATGGAGGTGTGTGGCGGGGCCCCTCCGTAAGGGAGGGTTCCGTCCAGATCGTAACTTTTGTGGCTGCTGTTCCATTCTCCAAACTCTGCAGATCAAGTTACATTTTCATATATGGTAATAAAAGGTAATGAAAGGTGATATAAGGTGATATAATTATAAGGTGCTGCAGTATGTGAATCATAAACGGTGTACGACTCTCATAGGATTCATTCTATAAAAAGGAAATTCGTATACTGCAGTTCACGAATGCAGTAAAATAAACAAAAGACAATTATACGTAGCTATTGAAGTTATGCACAAAAAAACTGTTTTGAGTCACCAACTTATCAGGTCATGATCTGTTGATGATGTGTTGTAGGTAACGAAAGTGTAAGTAGCTTCAAAGTCTCCATTGGTTCTGTTGAAGGAGACTAAAGTTCTCGTTGTTGTTGAGAATGTCTCTGAAACGTTTAAAGGCTGTAGCTATATTAGCTATAATTTCTTTAATCGAAACTGCTAATTTTCCGATTCTTTAAGTACAATTCTTTTACTCTGTTATTTGCATCAAAGTAAAAAACACATTCCAGACAAATTAATGTTTTTGTTCAAGCAAGCGATTTTCTAGTTCAAGACTTGATGGTATGGGAGAAGGTCGAGTTATGCCATTTATAATTTAAGAATTTATATCATAGCGTTCATCTTGATGAAACCTATTGGTATATTTTATATGTTGACTGCAGAAACCCTCACTTCTATTTTGCACCTGAAAAATAACTACTGGCGGGAATCAAATACTGTTCATTCACTTGGAATGTAGATAACTATCCCTGTTACACCAACGGGCTGATAGGCAAAAATAAATTTAAATAATAATGCCCCTACTGGAGATGAGAGCTTTGAAGAATGTTTTCCCGATGAGTGAGTTTTTGAGGTAATATAGATCTTTTTCTTCTTCCTGTCTCCTCATGATAGGAATCGGTTTGGCTGGCTGAAAGCACAAGAAATGCACTTTCCTCTTTAAAAAAGTTTAATTTCATTACATGAAACGATTATGAACATCATTTTGGGTTTGCGATGATATCATAAGTACAATTAAAATTTTGAGCAGCTAAACCTACCCGTAGACAGAAATCTAACGTCGAAGGATTGAACTTGGTACCAAGTAAGCTGTGTAGAGTCCGGGCAATCACTTCCACGGCTATAACCACCTGCTCCTCATAGGCTCCCTGTTGAAAATAGGTGTTATGTAGAATTTCTCATAGGCTCCCTAGGTTAAAAAGAGGTGTAATGTTGAATTTCTCATAGGCTCCCTAGGTTAAAAAGAGGTGTAATGTTGAATTTCTCGTAGGCTCCCTGCTAAAAAGAGGGGTTATGTTGAATTTCTCATAAGCACCCTAAGTTAAGAAGAGGTGTTATGTTGAATTTCTCATAGGCTTCCTATTAAAAAGAGCTGTTATGTTGAATTTCTTATAGGCTCCCTGTTAAAAAGAGGTGTTATGTTGAGTTTATCATAAGCTCCCTGTTAAAAATAGGTGCTATGTTGAATTTATCATAGGCCTCTAGGTTAAAAATAGGTGTTATAGTGGAATTTCTCATAGGCTCCTAGGTTAAAAAGAGGTGTTATGTAGAATTCCTCATAGGCTCCCTGGTAAAAAGAGGTGCTATATAGAATTTCTCATAGGCTCCCTAGGTAAAAAGAGGTGTTATGTAAAATTTCTCATAGGCTCCTGTTAAAAAGAGGTGTTATGTTGAATTTCTCATAGGCTCCTGTTAAAAAGAGGTGTTATGTAGAATTTCTCATAGGCTCCCTGTTAAAAAGAGGTGTTATGTTGAATTTATCATAGGCTTCCTGGTAAAAAGAAGTGTTATGCTGAATTTCTCAAAGTTTTCTTTTTCCCTGTTAAAAAGAAGTGTTATGTAAAAATTCTCAAAATTTTCTTTTTCGTGAGGTCGTGACATAACTTTAAACCATGTTCGGACATATGAAGAGGCCAGCTGAAGGTTATTTATTTCAATACTTATGATATGGAAATATAGGCGCGTATTAAGTTGGCGGGAAAAAACGCCCGACAACCTTAATAATTTGTAGTTGCAGTGGGTAGTTATTTAGTCTCAGCAGTTCCGATTTGACTGTTACTTTTCTCTGTATGACTAAGAAATAATAACTACCAGCGCTGCTACAAGTAGATGTCTACTACAAGTAGATGTCTACTACAAGTAGATGTCTACTACAAGTAGATGTCTACTACAAGTAGATGACTACTACAAGTAGATGTCTAACCTGTTTCGTGTAGGAGTGTTCTCCACAGTTTGTGATATTCCCGCCACAGTCTGTGTAAAAGTGTTTAAACCAAGTGTTGTTCGTCTTATCTGGTGTCAGGTTTCTGAAAGTTTATATAAAATTGTGTTTAAACCATGTTCTTGTTGCGCATTTTCTTGAGTTCGGTTATGATTAGTTGCACATAGACGATTTTATAGAGAGAAGAATTGTTATTGATCGATTAATATCAAAGAATTGCGATGAACACAATATCAAAATCTCTTCAATCGAAGTTTAAATGTTAGCCTTCTAACTTGAAATGCTTGGTGAAATCAGGAATATCAATCGTTGTGGGTGTCACCCCAACCAGATATCCCAACTTGTTCTCGGCTATTGTCTGTATCAGTTCCCTGTGTTTGCTCCAAGATTCAGGAGCAATCCAAGTCAGGTTACCCCACAGATTGAAATCACTACCCCAACCTGAAGCTGGTGGTGGGATCGGTGTTAGTTCACCTTTTTGTTATTCCAAAGTGACTACTATCGGCTGACGACAATCAACACATGTTTATTGAAAGCTTCTCCAAAATCAAAACTCGTATCTATTTATGTTTATCAACCCCCCTACAAAATCTTATTATTGTTTTCGTAAATTGGCTGTTTAAAGTTACAATAAAATCAAAATTATAAACTACCTAATAAAAAAGATACATTAACTGAAACACATAGACAAATGTTTGTGTCAACCGTTCAACTTTGAGATTTTGTGGCAAAAGGCAAAGTATTTCAGCCAGCGCGGCCATTATCTGGTTATATAATGGACTAGACTCTAGACTTTGCACTCTACTTATGCAAGTCGAGAATTTTTATTGGTTGGAATATGAGTTTATAGATGTTTACCTTTTAATCTTCTAGCTGCTTCAATGACTTGTTTTGCGTACTGAAAAGTAGCAAATAGAACCACAACCCTGGCCGACATTTTGTTTGTATTGCTGTCAAAACTCTTGAACGAATTCTTTAAAATCTGAAAAACCGCCATTAGGACTTGTTAAAATCGTGTAAATGACTTGAACTTGAATTGACTGATAAAGTAAAACTTTTTTCGTACATCTAGTAAGTGGTTTCTGTATTTTGAATTATTTTAGTCACGTCGTCATTGATCGTGTTCTCAATACATGACTACTGACAAGGGATCAAGACTAGACATCTTTAAATAGTTTCCTAATATCTAATCGGCTATGACTGTTTCTAGAATTAGATAGAATAAAGATGGAAAACATACCCTCATGGTACCAAGAACGGTTTCCTCTTCAGTACTGTAGGTCGGTAATGATGTGTATTTGTCAATGCACTTGTCTGAAACGCATTGTAGTTTAATATCCAATTTAAATGTGGCAGCTATAATATTAGCAACTTTTCTAAAGACGAGGACAATTAGGCTTCAATAAAAACCCATTTCCAAAAAACAAGAATGCACGAAAGAGAAAAGCAATAAGCTATAAAAGCTATAAAGGCTAAAGAGGAGCCTAAAAATAATACTTTCTTGCTTAAGTAGTGTGCGGATCAGCTCTGCACCGTCTGTCCCATATGTCTCTGGTGAGAAGAGGATAGAAACATAGTCCCATCCGTAATTCCTGGATAACGATGATTATAATATAGACTATAACATAGACTACAATGATTATCATATAGACAACAATGATTGTCATATTTACATAATTCCCGGATTACGATGACTATAACATAGACTACAATAAAGATCATATGTACCATTTCATAGTACAGATCATTGATACTACAACTATCAGTTTCAAGCAGTCTTTAGTTGACGAATTGAAACATTATTTATTAGTTTATTATACGAAAGGTTCAACGGGGAAAGCGGACAAACTGCTTCTCAGAACATTTAAAAGCAATACTCACAATATTATGTCCTTTATAGCTGAGCACTGATACGCATCCGAGGGAACAGTGCGTGCGAAGAGGCTGAACCGATCAGTGTTACTCAAGATGTTAGAAGTAGCTGCGTACGATATCATAGGGTAACCGAGACTACCTATCGCGGGATGGTTACACTTTTATTGTGTAGATAACGGTTCGAAAAATCAGAAGTTGTTGATATCTATATGATAAATTAACATATTTATGATGCCATCATTCAGTATTCTGTAAAACGTAAAGCCATCAAAATTTAAGCTTGTTTCAACAGATGAAGAAAATAAACAAAAAGTCAGATTCTCATATATGATTACCCATCAAGGAAGCTAAGTGAACTGCAACTGACGTGCTTCCGGGACCAACAATAGCAACAACGTTTTTTGCAGCAAGCTCTAACGCCTGGAGAGAGTTTTACTTGTTTGTTTATAGTTGTTATTCGTTTAATAATCAACTTAAAGTAACTTACAGTAATTTTTGTCCATTGGATACATAATTCAATCACATCCAATCAATTTTCAAGACAGAAGAAGGATGCATCAACAAACATTGATAAATACCTGAACACTGGCGTATGCAGGATCAGACATTGTGTCTCTGATCTCATACCCAACTGTAAAGTTCGGGAGAATTTCAGAATTTCTGTTGATCTGGTGAACAGCCCAGTGAATTGCTTCCACAAGAGCGACGTTGTGATAACGCAGCTTAGAGGTTGACTTGTGTTTCAGTGGGACTAAACCTGCGAAGTGCATTGTATCATCTTAGAATGAGAATTGAGATTTTTTATTCCTATGCCAGATTCTGAAGGCCAACAAATCGTTATAATGTTCTTCGAATCAAATACTAAATAGATAAATCGGAATATCTTATGTTCATGCTTTGGAAAACTGTTAAAGAATCTTTTTACAACTAAACTCAACCTCCAATCATTATGTCACCAGGTTGATTCAACACGATTTCCTCTGCCAACATTTCATTGTCCAAATGTAACTCTTCTGGATCTTCCAGCAGACAGCCCTCCTTTTCACAAGATAAACAAGTCTCACGGGTAAGAGTGTCAGAACTGGGATGGTGAAAGAATGGAAGTAAGGGAATTATAAGAAGGTTGCTTTTATTAAAATATGGAAACGTTAGCGTTACCGATTATTTCACCCATAGAGTAATTTGGTGAAATCCTATGACACATTCTGAGATCGCTGGAGAAGAACTAAACGATTTACCTTCCCATGACATATTCTGAGATCGCTAAAGAAGAACTAAACGATTTACCTTCCTATGACATATTCTGAGATCGCTGGAGAAGAACTAAACGACTTACCTTCCCATGACGTATTCTGAGATCGCTGGAGAAGAACTAAACGATTTACCTTCCTATGACATATTCTGAGATCGCTGGCGTAGGACATAGGACCAACACCAAGTGAAGGATTTTCCTTAAGATGTCTCCCATGAGTTCTGTTTTTGAAGACAAGATAATCTTTCTGGAATTCACATTCCTTAGCAACTGTAGAGGAATTATTTTCAGCTGTCTATTCCAATTAATTAGTACGAGTTTATCTTAAGAAAGATTGATGAGTAATAACAAATGACACGTGACAAACATTTATCAGATTCAGATCGAAGCGTCTTGAAGAATCATTTTACAACAAGCAGAGTCGGTATTTACTTATTAACCGATTAAAGTGATTTCAATATGACCTTTAACTCGAAAGCGTCAAATCAAAAAAGCATCATATTATATGCTTGACTGTTGGATATTGAGCTATTTGTTCCACCAAAATAGAAAAATACGCACTCATAATTAGAATATGTGATGCCAGATAAAAGTCCGTCGAAGAGAAAGCACCATCCTAGAAGCAAATGGCCAACAAGATGTAATTACAATGATCTGGCTAGGCTTATTTCTACACCGGAGTAATTAGACAACCGGTAATTAGATCCAGTTAGCTGCTGATTGAACTGCGGCAAAATATTCTAAGTTTAAACTGGTGAAGTTCAAACTTCCGCCGTATGGGAAACTTTTCAGTTTTCAATGATTCTTTTTTAACTGCCAGTGAATTATATTTCTTGCTTCGAAAATTCCAAACTCATCAATTCCATTGACTCAATCGGCTAGCCGAAATTATTTTTGAAATTAAAGTTAAATTGTGTATCAAACTAAAACTTTTAGTATTAAACTAAAACTTATTTCGAATCGAAATGTTTTGGGATTATCCCAGTACCGCGAAACCAAAAAGAAGCCTAACAAAGATCTTGAACTTTAAGTCCAAACATTTGCGTGAGGATCCAAATTCCAAAGTAACCGTATCACTACATGAATATCGTGCAGATACGTTGAGGTGTGGCGGAAGCTAACGTGAACTGGTGTTCTTCCCTCATCGAATTCAAGCAGCAAAGCATTACAGTAAAATTTTCTGTAGCATTTAGCTGAGAGTATAAGTGTACTCTCAAGAGTTGCTGCTCTGTAGATAACTGCTGTCATGTAGTGGAGATTATCTTGAACCACGCGTTCTAGCGGCTGGAGAGTGTAACCGAACTAGGAAATTAAGAAAAACTTACTTATTTATACTTAGACCACTTTATGTAATGCACAACAGCTTTCAATGCGATTAAAAGGTTCATGAATCGCGTAAAATTTAAGATCTAATTTTGGGTTCTGCATATTCCATTTATAAAAATTTGATAGGCAAAATGACAGCATAAAGAGACACTTCAAGTCTTCACGCTTGATACAATCTCCTTTTGGTTGTTAACAACAAAAACTCTTAATGAGCTAATGCTTGTATTTGATTTAATTATTCAGTAAGCAGCAAAATATAAATCAAACCATCAAAAAGATATACTGTTGGTTATTATAATTGAACAATGGTATGAAAACCATAACTACTTCTTGGCCACTATAAGTACAGCAACAACAGTAACTTCCTGCCCGCTAAGTATTTTGTATGTGTGTATGGTTGGAAATGTTATGAGTCTGTTTGCGGTAAGTAATTACATCCATTAGATACTGCAACTGTAGAATCTCAGAATAAAGACGTATACGGTTCAAGTGTTACAAACATGGTTGTAATTGCTTTAAGCAAATCTTTAAAAAGACGAAGAAGTTGGGACGATTCTTATATCAAGAATTCACAAGACCATAGACGAGAAAATGTTGCAACCTATTTGAGTATTTGAGATCATTCTTCGTATGGGTGTCATGGTGCAGGCGACTGCGAAGAGCCACTGTGAGATACTGAGATACCCATAAAGCCCTAAGAGTAAGAGGCGAAGGGCCTTTCTGTTTGAAAAAGACATAATCGAATCCTGATAAGACTGACTGGGGAAATAGAATTATGAAATTCTACATTGACGTGTGTATGTCTACATTGACGTGTGTATGTCTACATTGACGTGTGTATGTCTACATTGACGTGTGTATGTCTACATACACCTAGCTGTGGTGATCATAGACCACTCACTCTGGTCTGAAAAGGAATTATTGAAATAGTTGACAGCCAAACGAAATGATATTTGAAACTGCAAATTTTATCAAGAATGAATCACAAAAGAGAATTAGAAGACTTAATCCGTACGAGAATTATAGGTAGAAAAGTTATTTCAGAAAAAGAAGACAGCTATTGGGTATATGAAAAATAGTAAAAGCATCTAAAAAAGCATCTATAAATATGTTAAAAGCATCTATAAATATGTTAAAGTTTTAATGTGAAATGGATAGGATTATTTATACTGTAAGAGTTTTATAATGTAAGATTAAAGACATTAAGCTTTCACAAATTTTTAGTAAACTTCTATTTAAAAGAACATCACAACCAAGGCTTGAATGCATCATTCATCAATAGTATAAGCTTAAGCCTTTTTGCCCAATTAAAGCCGAAATATCACTAAAATTAAGTTAATTTATCAGAATTAAAAAGATGAAACCTAACAAGACATACCGATATAATTAAAATATAAATAGCTGTGAATGTGGCGGCTCTATTTGAATTACTGCCGAAAGCAATTAGCGGTTAGCTATTTAACAGATATTCATGAACAGGGCAAACAGGAAACAGAGAACAGATGTACATTCTCCCATGAGACTACTTAAAGTTCGAGGAACTGAAGATTTGTAAAATTCTCAAACCTTAGCAACATTCTTAACAACTCAACTCTTTCAATATGCCGCGAAGGTTCAGATTGTCAAACAAAGTTTATGACTTTTAACTCATTGGCTATCAAAATTATTTTACCGAGCAAGAAATTGCGGATTTATTTCATCAAAAAAATGTCGATAAATCAATAAATAACGAGGCGTTGGCGATAAATGTGCAATTGCAAGCAAATGTAGATGTTGGATGTTTATGAGAGTTATATCCGCAAGTTTGAAAGTCCGGATAGTAAATTCATGTTCCGATTGAAGTGATAACTGCTGTAATTTGGATGTCATGGCCTGAAATGAGGTCGATTATTGCCGGCTGATATTTCCAGCAATATCAGAAAACATCAATTTCATATGATGCGTCGGACGCAGTGCACTTCAGCACTTGTTGCTATTACAAATTAAAAGCTGCTCGGATTCAGCAGATCGTCTGTTTTTAAGCAATTGTTTAGAACTAAAATTCCAACAGACTATCATAATGAAACATTGTTCTTTGTGGTTTCAGACAGATTGATGCAAATAAACGACTTTTTCATAACATCATAAAATCACCTTAAAGGAAAGTTCCCTACTCAATGACCTACTGTCCAGCTGAAAGACGTGAGAAGATATTACACTAACGAATAAGTCATAAAGCTGCATAGACGGTCAAAATTAGTGATGTTTCAGTATCTTCATTTATCCACCGGATAAGCTCATATATTGGGCCACAAAAGAAGGTTACAAAGGCAGACGTTCCTTTTGTTGATTTTGTATAACAATAGAATGTTGTGATGAATTGATCATGACATTGATGACAATAGAAAAAGAAAATGTAATTCTTGCTCCCTGACATTGTAATTTAGGGATACTATTGTAATATAGGAAAAAACAAAATCAAATTGGCAAAATTCAACTTAAAATTTAAGGTATTTTCATGAATTACAAAAAACATCCGAAAAGTTTTCTACCAGACCGTTTGCACTATCATTCGTATGCGTCAAAGTGTGGTAAATGGGGTAAATAACATCAACCGCCAAACCTAGATGCGAAAGGGCCCTAAAATGAAAAGCAGTATGGTACGTACTTTTAAATTATCTGTACGGTATGTACTTAAAGCCCAGTAGCATATACGTACTTCTCATCATGGAAAGGTCCGACTACCAGCAGGGTAAGAACTGTTTCAGAATAGGTGAAAATCTTGAAGTGACCAGGCAAAAAACCTGAAAGTGACCAGGCAAAGAACCTTGAAGTGACCGTGAAAAATCTGGCTGAAAGTGAAACCGGTTAACTGTTCAAAGATAGACTTGAAGCGCATTAAAAGAATCATCTTAAATCTGCTTAAGTCTAAGAATGTTTGGACCAATTTTACGGCGCGTGATAAATGAAAGTCATACTCATGATGTGATGCTTTACCAACTTTATGCACATCACCATAAGTATATTAAGTATAAAAATAGGTCATGAGAGTAGTTGCGAGTGAACAAACGGGTCAACCTCCCGTGGTGTAGGCCTCATTCATGATCCTGATTTTTGGAGACTTCCAGCCAGAGGCCAAAGGCTAGAAAACACCGGCCTCTCGTCACGAGTGACGAGAAACCGTACTGACTCGCATCTGAGTATAGCACGATAGACATAGCAATGAATATATTCTCACCAAATGTGACATAAATCTTATGGGAAATTATTTAATTGATGGTTGTTATAATTAATTATGAATGTCTAATGTGCGATTTCCGCAGTGGTGCCGACTGAGACGTCTGCTCGTACAAATGTATAATCTTATTCATGGCTGAATTCTTGATGATTCCCATCATCATGACCATTTCCTACCCTTCCCCCAACATTCCAACAATCATTATATCCTTCAAATCCAACATATCGGTACGGAAAAGGAATTGTAAAAATGTAACTGAAAGAAACGTTAGTTTTGACACCATCAAAAGTTGCGGTGGCAAAAAAATTGGGTCAGGTCTTATAAAACAATCTTATAGCGTACTAATTGTGACTTATATCTCTGATATAATTTGACAATCTTCGGCCGGCTTCGATGAGAAAAGGTAAGGTAAAAATCTGTGGATCTCAAAGTTGAAAAATGAGATCTGAGAAACAAGCAGTATAAGAGGAACAAATTTTGCCCGGTAAGAGTCATTAGTTTTTCAGTGAGTTCTCTCGTCACACCTGTATAGAATCTTTATATGCACGGATCCAACACGGATCTTACAATGATCTTACACACAAATTAACTAACTTTAAGGGAATATATTTCAGCGGATTTTGGCCCACGCAAGTCCAAATCCAATTGGAGAATTGGATCGCCATCTATCACTCACTATCAGTCAACAGTCGAGTGCTCAGGAAAATCTGCCGATGTCCGGTTGTCCGCGATCAGTGTCCACCAGCCCTCATGACTTAGTGGGATCTTGGATATACTGATGTACCGGAAACTATAAATCACTGCGTGTGCTGCAGCAGCTGGAACTTTTTGAATTTCTAAAGAGATATACCGATTTTTGATGAGTAGACCATTTGCCAATCTTGGACTAGGCTATTTGATCAGAAATTTCAAATGTATCTCAATCATACCAGCTGAAAACACAAGTTTAACCGTTTTTCTAACCGTTTTAGTTCGTCTCGGTAAGTAGTTTTTGTTTTTGTATTTTCTCTTTCTGACCAAACAAACAAATTATATACACTACATATATTATACACTACATATATTGCGTGTTTCACTGTCTAGCCCTGAGCCGAACCAACTAATAAGAAGATGGTTGATGCTTTGTATTTTTCCTCTTGTGTTTTTGATATCTATAATGTGCTTAGGATGCTGTTTTATATACATATTTTGTACTTTTTACAGATTCTCTACTTCTACTACTACTACTATTATTTCTTTAATTTTCACCCATGTCAGCTTTTAAACTAAATTTGGGCGATTGGGGGCTGTTGTAGGAGTACACTATCACAGCTTTATTATCCCAAATTCAACGAGCAAAGCTCTCTCAGTCTAAGTGCTACAATCCTATTGTCTACACTCTTGTTTGCTCTTGTTAGACCAGCCACAAGTACATTGTATTCTATAGATTGCACTTTGGAGCAATCAAATAAAGGTTGAGTCAGCCGACCGCTTTGATACTGTGCTGTAGGTGGTTGTTAGTTACTTGGTCAGCCCTTTCGTTTCATTTGCTTATTTGCTCTCGTCTTGTTCATTTAAGAGCATTCAAAGTGGAAATGATGCTCTAATGACTTCTCATGACAAGCAAAATGTGCGTCAAAGTACTGAATGGTTCTGGTATCATAGTAAAATTTTGATTTAAGGAACAATAGAGCAATAACTCAGCGGTAAGTCACAGTCATTCTTCCTATAGCTCATCAGACTGGGCCCCGATTTGGACTTGTTTATTGCAAATCAGGAAGTCACGACTCTACATTGAGCTTACAATTGAAATAAATTCGGGGCTTTTTGGTTTACAAAATTATCTTGTGATGTTAAGCCTAGCTTAACATAGAATTAAGTAAAGTCGAACAATCCTCAATAGTCTCCTCCTATTTTCCTATATAATTACTTACACTGTTACTTTATTCTGACACAAACCTTTTAACCTAAAGTGCACTCAAGTCATTTTTATAGCATAAGACGTTCGTTTTTATTTCCTTTTACAATCCTCGGATCACATGCTCTTACTCTAAATAGTTCTGAAGATCATGGTGAGCATCATCCCTAAAAATAGAGCTCTATTAAAGAACTTCGTCCGTTATCCTTATATGACTGATAATCGTATCATCGAATAATTCCGAGAAGAACATCGCATTTTTTTAGAGCGATCTCATATATTCTCGTGATGATCTGATATTATATCCGTAAAAAACTCAAGTTTTCTCACGATCATCCTGCTTTCTGAGTGGCTAGTTTGTTTGACGTTACTGTAAATTCTGTGTTATGATTGGCTACTTATATGCTTATTCAGTCATTTTTATAAAAGTCATTTTTCTATTTTTATAAGTATGGTAGCTTTATGTGGAGTGAAACAAGTAACAAATCAATAAATAATTCACCCATCGTTAACAATTGTTGGGCCCCATAGTATATTTAAAATTGTTTGTTCCCAAACCTGCTTAGAATATACAGTTTTCAATAGATATATCATTTAAAATCAACCATGCTTATTCTGTTCATTCTATGTTTGAATGTTTGAAAGTAAACTAAAGAAGAGCTCACGATTAATTATAAAATCGTTCTGTAACAACCAAAGAGTAAAAAACCAAAAAGGTATAAAGAATTAATGGGCAAACACTTATCTCATTAGTAAATTGTTTTCCGTTTTCGGTACACGAGCTACGTCCAATATGAGTGCCAAGCAGTGGCTGACTAATTCTCATTTGGTCTCGTTTAAGCTTGTTTCAGTTACTGGAGCTGCGGTACGTCCAAACTTTGAGACTAAAAGCTTTTCCTGCATTGGTCTCGAAATCAAACCTAATCTTAGGATTATCTTTATTGGGAATCGACACCAAGAATAGGATCATTTCTTTTTTGGACACTCGATTTGGACATTATTTCCCGTTTCGACACCTTATGACGATTTCAATGTTTTGGAAATTTTCAAAAATATTTCGGTTGGTAGTAACGGCCTTCTGTCTTATTAAAATCTGTTAAAGACATTTAACATCTAATCGGTAAGTAAAAGAAGCAAAGATGTGCTTTTTTTCTTCATCGCTCTGACAACTAGTTTTGTTCGTTCTCAATTCCCAATTCTCTCAATGTTAACAAGACCAAAAAACAAAGAGGTGTTTGCAATTTGAGATGTCCTTTGTCGTGATGGATAAAACGATAAATGGTATTATCGCTTTTGTTTTCGATGCTCACAAAAACATTCACAATGACGTTGTGGAGAGGTCTTTTAGCGACCTTGTGACCAGCGTGAGCTGAGGTATTTGTTTGCTCAATGGATGTGGTATGTACCACGTGACATAATGTGGGGGTTACAATAGTCCCAAGTACCCTGCAAGAGTGCCCCAAGTGTCTCACTTGAGTGCCCCAAGTGTCTCACTTGAGTGCCCCAAGTGCCTCATGTGAGTGCCTCAAGTGCCTCATGTGAGTGCCTCAAGTGCCTCAGTGTCTTAAATGCGTTATATGGTCGTCTCAATTTGCAGCGCGTTTTAGAGAATCATGACACTTCGGCGGCTACATAAGCTTTTTAATAGCTCGCAGTACCCCCTTTTTTAGCTTGTTTCTTGTCCTAGCCTCTGTCTCATAGGTTCCAACTCGTCCGTGAATGATTGATCATTTGTGTTACCTGCTCAAAATTTAACGTACGGTATAAGTATAACTTCTTGGTTATCAGCCCTCAGCAGCTGGACTTTACGATCATTGTCGGTAAATTTAGAGTAATTGACCTTGTAAATTTTCATTTCAAACTTTATCTTTCGGAAAAAGTTTCGGATTTTTAGAACAATTACGGCTTAATACTAAAAAGACTTGAAAAACCTTATCACATAAAAATCATGTTATAGAAAATGTTTTGATGCAGCGAATATTGTATTTTTGTACATATGCCTTTGTCGTCATTTGTTCCACTTATATATGAAGTTTGGACTTTCACTTCATTTCACGCGACAGATTTAACATGACAAAATATAAAATAGATGGTTAATGGATCTTTAATGTATATATATGACAGAGCTTGGCAGTGTACACCTTCAGCACACAAAGAATTGAACGAATTTTTTGGCGTTCTTAGCCATCTTTAAATCTAGCTCTAGAGTTTCTTTGAAATTTTAAAAAGGTATTTCTACCATCGAACTTGACGTAATCGAAGAGTCTCAAAAACATTGGCAGAGCCTGGCAGAGGCCACCTACGGCATACACAAAATAGAACGAATTTAAAGGACCTTTTTGGCATTCTTTGCCATCTCAAAAACTAGCCCTTGGGTTGATTTGAAATTTTTAGAGGTCATTCCTTATTATTTGATAAACAATCAAGAGAGTCCTCTTTTTTTTTGATAATAATTGAACTGACAACACCTAACATTAAGGTTTTTGATGCTTTAAATGTTTAATTTTTCGTGCCTCCTATTCTCCTCAGTCATGAGTTTTTTGGGTTGTCTTTAAGTACAACTTGTTAACTCGTTTGAAAATCAAGCGTTAATCATATCAACAGTATCAAATTTAATATCCTAATTAAAAACCCAACCGCTGTATAAATCAAAACTTGTTCATATCTCTTGATTATAGTCGAAGGTTTAATAAAAATGGTCCTGAAAACAAAACAAGATCGATCCCATGCTAAATTTAAATCCGAAAATATAGGATCGAACGCAAGCTCTTATAAGCCTAACAATTAGCATTCGAACTGGCCCTGTCCACATAATCCTCAGGGGCCAGTTGAAAATACAAAACGTCACAGAAAAAACGTCTCAGCTGTCCAGACCCATTCCACCAGAGCAATACACTCTGCCCCTCCGCCATCTCCTCCGTATCACACGAGCTACTGCTTAGTTCAATAAAATAGTCGAATGGCGCTGGAGTGCTCGTGGACCGGCGGACGTTTCGTGGACCTGTAATCTCGACAATATCCCCAACTCTGGCTTCTCCGAGGCCCCAAACCTTTTCTATTGTCGCTGAAACGGTGATGTTGAATTCATTGTGCACCCAGTCGTCCACTTTTCCAACCTTGGCTTTGATCACATTCATAGTGGGGTGACGGCAGATATCTCTTTGTAAATTATAAGGGTTCGGACCACCACAGGAGCAGGAAAGTACTGTTTGCAGGACACACCCAAGCAGAACCAAGAAAATCATCCTGTCGAAATCGGATTTATGAGAGTTAAGACAGACAATATGAGAATGTAATTAATAAGCCCCAAAATTGCTCGTGAGTCCTTAAAGTTAATCCCAGTTGAAGGTCCGTAAAGGGGTGCACTTACTGCACCTGTGGCTCCCCTGATCCTTTTCCCGATGGGATATAGCATGAACCGCTTTCTTTTATCTGCTGGCCGTTAATTCAGGGAGTTTGGACAAATCCGGGTTGGGGGATTCAACGTGACGCGAAAACAATATAGTTTTGGCGTCACGCTGAATTTCCGGACTACATACAAGTTAAAGTAATAAAGTCTAACTATTTTACTTCGCAACATACGAAGTTTGCATTTACCTGGTCACTAATCCATCCGAGGCTGTTTCAGAACATTTCAGCTGAGTTTTCTGATAATCTGATGGAAAATTCCATCAACATCCATGGAATTAGGCCTTTTTTAAAACCACGTTTGACTCCATACTATTAATTTGCTGGTAAATCATTCCAGCTCTTTAATGAGGCTCTTTTAACCACAGATTACAATAACAAATATTTCTAAAGACTTTCTGACTTTGCCTTTTTCACAATACAAAACAAAAGATTGATCTCTTGTCAGCGAGTAACGGCAATTGATCCTTCAGCCAGTTAAGTTCAAATTTCATGTAGCCAACGAGGTTGAAGTAGCATTAAAAATGCTAAGGCAAAAGCTACACAAGTATATACCCATTAACAGAAATGGATACATTTGGTCAATAAAAAGTTTCAGTCTCGTTTTGGCTTTCGCCATTAGTTTTCTAGGGCATAAAGATAAACTGAAATTGTCATGGCTATAAGGATTAGATTTAAACTTCACAAGAGAAAATGAATATTTCAGCTAATGCAACTGTATGCAGATTGCAGATGCCTGGAGATCTGTACAAAGTAATAAAATTGAGGAGTGCAACTATGAAATGAAATAAATTTCATTATCAATGCTGTGCTGGACGTGACCAAACTTTGTGAAGGCCAATTATTGAACGAGATAAGAATTATGCAATCTTAAACTGATTGGGGTTGAATAGCACCTTTTCTGATGTGCAATCAGTATCACAACTGCATTATCAAATTATAAAATTATCCCGGTTGTATTGGATAAATATTAAATCAACATTTTGTGAAGAAAGAAAGAGCTTCTTGGTATATATACTCTAAAATTACATTCATTCTGTTTTGTAGCATTTTTCCATGTTAATTTATTTCATCGTTTATAGAAATTGATTGATTTATCATCCTGCTGACGTAAATGTTTGGCCTCCTCTCTAAAATAACTGATAAGAGTTGCACGTTCTAATTAATGAAAATAATTATTCATATTTCATAAAGCAGAATCCCTTTCAGTTATCTTCGAGCACGAGCAAAATTGAATTTCGGACGGCCGCGAATTCCTTACAAATTATTTATCGAAATTGACAAAATTGAAATCCTAAGCGGCACAAAATACTCAAATTTAACGAGTGCACGAAAAAACGTGTTTGCTGATTGCTTTTTTAATTTCAATATGGTATTGTGGCATTGCCACATTGAAATTAAAAAAGATTCCTTAAGTTATTCCTGATTTCTGAAGTTAACCTCCACAATGCAGTATTAAGTTACAGCTGCTTTCATGGTTACAATGGACGTCACTATTTCTGAGGAGGAGTCAAAAATATTTTCTATCACGTGACACGGTTTACCAAAATCGGTTGGTCAATCGCTATCATATGATGGAAAACATTTCCAACTCCTCCCCGAAAATTCTGACGTCCATTTTTACCTTTAGTGATAGGTTCAGCAGGATCCTACAGCGACACAACTTTTCTCAAAGGCCACCCTGCTGGTTAAAGTTACACCAGCTGAGCATGGAGTTTGCATTCGCTGTGGTGTAGCCCGTTGTCGGCGGACAGTCTTAAAAAACACCTAGTCTTAAAAAACGCATAGGTGGATTTTGAAGGAATCGAGGGTGACTGTCGAGTTGGCATTCTTTGGTAGAGTGTTTCAGAGCTTAGGTCCGTTCACAGCGAACGAGGCACCGAAGATCGTTTTAGAGGATTGCCTGGACCTTTTGAAGAGCACGGGTATCCTTGCTCTCCATACGAGCGTCTCGCGATGGTAAAACTCCAGATTGGGCACAAGATTGTGTAGGAGCTTCCACATGTGGATTATTATGTAACGCTCACGTCTTCTTTGTAACGACTGTAGCTTGAGTCTGCTGAGTCTCTCCCAGTAATTAGCCCCTTCCATACCAGCTATATGCCGAGTGAAAAACCGCTGGACGTTTTCCAGTGTCTTAACGTCTTCTAGGCGGTGGGGATGCCAGAGAGGATAGCAGTACTCTAGCTTGCACCGGATGAGCGATTTCCAAATAGTGAGCATGACGATCAGGGCCCATGATGCTAGTTGTCTAGCTCCAGCAGCCATCTGGTTGATGTGGATGCGCCAGTGTCAATCCGATGAAAGAGTAACACTAACACTTAAATCTCTGACAGAGGACTGAGGACTGAGTTTGTGGTAAAGGTGTCATCCCCATTTTTCAGTGGTCCAACGTTGGTCTTAAGCTTAGAGTTCCTTTTGGCGTAACTAAAGAAGAATCTTGAATTTTTCGTCACAGTGGCTACTGCTTTTAGCTCTCTTTTGTTAAACTCGTGATCGATTGTAGGATCGGTCGTTGATAGAGTCTCTGATTTATATATTGGATCAAGAGGACGTATTAAACGAACATATTGACTTGAGTGTAAAGAATTGAGCCTGGACGGAACCCAGCTGCTTCAGTTCCTTGTTAAACATGCCGTACAACAAGGACATTCACAGCTTTAGCCGAGGCGGGGCACATAACTCGCTTCCGTAACTCATTGTCAAATGTTGAATATATACTAGTCTCATCCACAAGATATATCCTTGTGTTTCAGTAGTGACAAGTTTTCACAGTCTCAGGAGCCTTACATGTTCTGATAACGTCTTAATCCTAAGGGACGTTGGATCCAATGCTTCCATTGCTCTTATCTTGGCTTTGAACTTCCTCTTTTTGCGTCTCAGGACCTCTTTCTTCCTGTTTTTTCTTTCGGGACGGTTAGGGAACCTGCAATATCCCACCAATTGAGTCTCTCCTTAAAGATTTGGATTGGTTGCTTACCAAGTATAATGAATACAAATTTATGAAAGTGTCCTGCTTTCAGCTACGGCGGAGCAAAAAGTTATGCAGCAGTCACATCAAAATTATCAGCAAGCATTGCATTATGTATACTATCTATATAAGATCAGACTTTTGTGTCTTTCATTCTAACTTGTCAGTACCTTTCCATAACTTAAAGGATTTACGTTTTCTTTATCTTATCTTATTTGCTTCCTTGGTTATAATTATAACTTAGGAAGCAAATTTTTACACCAGATACACCATTATACAATTCTTTGTTATAAGGCGAATTGAAATTTTCGCTTCAAATCGAGAAACAGGTGGAATCGTTTGCTACGATTTTGCGGTGCAGTACTGAATCACTTGTATAGAATATAAATGATTTGTGACATGTATAAGTTCTTAGAATAAAGAAAAACAAGATTATCAGCAATCACACCAATTTGTAATCGGTATAAGTTCTTAGAATCTTTTACATTAATTAACCTAGCATCAAATCAACTGCAAGTGCCTTCGTGCAACGACCTGTTTTTCCGGCAACAGTTGACCTTCTGAGTCGGCAACATGCATCTCATAAAACCAATTATACATCTCAACAATAAAAATAAATGTACCCGAAATATTATATTTTTAGATAGAGATTGTAAATTTTTCTTGCACAGTTGGTCGAAATTTGAAAAGAAAGGTCTCTTTCTCCTGATAACGAGGATACATTTCTTTAATTGAAATTGAAAATCTTTGACCGGTGATCTCTGCGTGGGACATTTGTTGGAATTGCGACACCGCCCCAAAAATACCGTTCTTTATAGACGACTGTATAGCTGTAAGTGTGACTGTGATACAACTCTTTCTTTTGCCCAGCGCTAAAATAACATTCATCTTTCAGTTCAGGAAGTGAAGGTACAAAAATATTCTCACATGAGTCCCTCCTTTTCCGCGTGCCTTTGTCTTTGATGGTTTGGCAGCTTTTTAATTGACAGGTCGCTTTTGCAGGCGTTTAGGCCGAAGGAGCTTAAATGTCAAATTGTCAAGCCCCTGCAGCTGTGCAAAATGCAATCTAAGCCTTCTCGCTTTCAGCTTTTGATACGGACTTTTGATTCTTTGTGTGCATGGTTTTTAGTTACACTTTATCCAGTCCTCTCTTCTTTTGTTTATAGATGCGGAAAGAATTTGGTTGCACCAATTTTCAAGTTTAATGCTCAGTATACACATGGGAAAGCAAGTGGATAATGAATTTAGTCTGTTTCGATTGATGGTAACGAATACACAATTACCGCATTATACCAATTACTGGTATCTATATACCTAACTATCTTGGTAACTTTTGTTTTAGTAACTATATTGTCGAACAACGCCAAATATTTATATATTTAAACATGGTCCATGTTACTTAATGGGGCTGGTTACTGGTTGTATCAGACTGTTACTTAATACTCTCCTTGTATAATCATTACATTTTTTTATCTTGTACAGCAGCAAATCCTGCTCAACAGATGGTTTAGCAGAGTTACTTTGGTATATCAATAACCAATATAAAATTATAATGTACAAACCCTGCATTGATAATATACCATCAAATTGACATATTTGTACAAAAATACGCATCCTTCTCTTCATGCCAGCACCAAACATATAGGCTTGACAGCTGCGCCACATCCGTAACATGACACCTAGAAGCACACAGTCCCTCCAAGAAGCAAGGTCAAATATCCACCATAAACCGACGCCTTAACTGTTAAATCTCATCCCTTTAATTGCTGTATTGACGTGTGTGGACATTTTGCTAGTTTCTTCTCCCTTAATGTGTCAAGCCTCGTCATATGTTGTATGCCATGTGCTCCTCTTCAAGTTTGTGTACTGTGTGCAGTGCACAAAACATTGAAATTTGATATCTGTTAATCGTCCTGCAGATGCACTAGTGCCCTCCTGAGGGCGCCAATTTGTGTATTTGCTTATTTGAACTTTGAGCAGCTGAGCTGTGTTTAAGTTTTATATTTTATACTTATACTGGTCCCAAGTCCAGTCGCCATTTTATCATTTATGTCAAATAACCGTGTTTAGTCATTGACTACTGATGCATGTGCAGTCAATGTATTATTGATCTTGTCCTTTGAAACTTGGCGAATAAAAAAATTCTCTACTTAAACTTATAGTTCATTTTGTCGTTTACAAATTTAAGTGTTAGCTTATTTGACAAAAGTTCAAGGAGTGATTATAATTGCAACCTTTATTTTGAAGAAACAATTTGAGAAGTAGACTGTAGAGTAATTTGAAAAAGTACGCTCAGTCAAATATTTGGGATTTTTAGGGAGCCAGGTGACCTAAGGTGAGAGGTTGACCCAAAAAATTACCCATTTTTACAAATTGTGGCTGAATCTACAGTTTGAGTAGTTATTATTTAATAAAGAACTTTGCTGAAAATTGAGCTCACAAGAACATGCCTCTTAGAAAAATTACAGGAGCTTTCTCAGCTTTCAAATTTTCTTTGTTTAACAAGCTTATATAGCTCCAATCGATGAATCATTCAACAAACGATCAGGTCACAGTTTAATCTTCACAACTGTATCGACATATTTGTTTCTTTTTACTTTTCCTCCAAACAAGCGCGTCAATCACAGCCCCAAAAGGCAATCACCTGTCAATGTGTACAGCGCGCACCCTCCCGCACATTTATTTTTCTTTTCGCTTCGAATGAGGGTCGGACAAAGTCAGACAACTGTCAATAAACTTCACATCAACGTGTTACTATAGTCTGCACCGATAGTATTACTACAGTCACAATCAGCCTGCTTGACAAGTTATTGGAATAACTATCTCCAATTTTGGAAGAATGCTATAGAAGCTTGAAAATTTACTTTATTTCTTTCTTGATTGCTTGGTCAATAAGGTGCTTCTCTCTCTCCTTAGTAAGCCACTAAGGAGAAAGTAACGAAAAACTAGATGATTTTATGCATCTGAAATATAATTTGCTTAAATTATCTATCTTTTTGTTACTATAACTACTCTAGCTATTTTATTACTTAGTATGCCTGTTGTTCTCTTTCTTCCTAATAAGAATTAACTTAAAAAGTTATTGCAATTATTATCTCCGACTTTGCATTAGCTTGCTTGTTCCTCACGACAACATTACAAAAATTGGTTCATCGCTTATTTTATCGTTCGCTTATTAACATGCTTGCTGGGAAAACATTTTTTGGGAGTAGTCACAAATTTATCAATCACATGACAGCTATTGACCAATAATAAAAGTTAGGTATGGCCAATCAATATCGTGCTACGCTATCATGATGCAATAAAAACGATTTGTGACCCCTTTCCAAAAATACATTTCTTGTTTTCTGTTTATTCTGTTTATCATAGTTACTCATGATGATCTCTGATGAAAAGTACGTATGGTACTAGGCTTAAAGAACGTACAGCTAATTCAAAAATACGTACTTTTATACGTGCTTCTCATCTTAGTTGGTGACCCCTCTCCAAAAATACCTTCCTCTGTTGTTTTCTGTTTATTCTGTTTATAGTTACTCATGAATCTGGGCTGAAACAACCACGTGCAATAACCACAATCTTTCTGTGCTGTTGATACAAGGGTCACGCGGTCATAATGATAAATTCTCTTTCAAAATCAAGTCCCTTTTTATATGCTTAATGTAAATTTTTTTGTCAAGTAAAATTCAATTGTTTTTCGTAATGAAAATGTGTTATAGCGTTAAAAAATTTGTTCTACGACTGATGGAATTCTTGTAAATAATTAGCAGGTTAAGATGCCTCATCCAACGCTGGAAGCATGTTCCCCTACCATAATGAGGCACCAGCTTAGTAATAATGCTTTGGAAGAGGATTCAATGGAAACTGCAAAAGAATATTTTGAAGGAGGTAAAGAATTCCGACTTGTCGACTTGTATTCGAAATTTTCCCCATGAAATATTTTTTTGCATTTGATTTTATCACCAATATTTTTTGTATATATTTTTTATATTCTATTTATTTGCATAATCCTCAATTAACCAACCATCCTCAACTCAGGAGACCCGGAGGAGTTTTTTAGAACCCTGTTCCTGTCCAAGGAATCAAATCGTCAGAAATTGGTATTTCACTTTTACTCTTTCAATTCAAATTTCTTTATAAATATGGCATTGGTGTCACTCGCTGTCTTAATCTTATATACTCACCAACTGTGGTTTCAAGTGGGGAGGGGGCCTTTTACAGGTCCTCATTTCGAGCTAGCTTGACTCCCAGAGGTGTGCACTGATTGTTAACGGGTGTGTTATGTTGCCGGGTAAGCCGGTAAGATCGTGTCCGTTTAAATATCTGCTCCGTACACATCTTGTAGCTTGGTTGATCCTTCGACCCACCCACAACATACTCACCAACTTGAATTCTATAAGTAATGGGCCGATAGTTTTATATTAGCATGTATCAAGCTACATGATACTATGATAGGGCCGGAAGCTTAATTGGTAGAGCACTCATCTAAACAATGCACTAATGCAGAGGTTGTCGGACTAGAATTAGAATTAGAATTAGAAGTCTTATTACATAAGCAATGTCAGACTCTTCCGAAATAATCCCTTTAAAACCCAAAATATAAAAAATAATTTAAAGCGAAAACAAAATAATGATCAAAAATGTTAGAAGGTGGTTGGTACTCAAGGTGAGTAAGTCATGAGCCTTGCAAAGAACAGAAGTTAAATGATCAAAATTTCATAAAAAAGCTCGGCATGACCCGAAGTTTTCTGTTGATGTTTAATTTTATCACAATTTTTCATTTGTCCCAAATCTCTCTTCATTTACTCGTTTTATGAAGTCTTCTTCATAATATGAAGAAGCTACTTTCTTTTATGTTTGATGCTGCGAATTGATGGCTGAAATGGTTCTGCTCAGCTTTTCTTTGATATGGTTGTATCTGGGACATTATTTAAGGACATGTTCTTCGTACTCTATAATTGGGTCCCATTCTCCAGGAAGTGTTGTGAGCAGCTCAAGGGTCTTAGGATCTGTGCATGTCTCATAGCATTTGTGGTGGACGCTTGTAGCTCTTTTACCATATCTTCCAGTTTGTCGGTTGAGTTTGTGGGCTGACATTCTCCATCTAGCCACTACGCTACTCACTGGGTGCCTGCACTTGTCCTGATATGGTTCTATTTGAAAGTCCTTTTTGATGGTGCAATAGAACTGGAGCTTTCTGTTTTGTCGACATTCAGTTCTCCATGATCCGACGAAGATGTCTTGACATCGGATCATATCCGATTCGGCACAGTGCCGGTCCATGAATTTTCTGAATTGACTTATATCAGTGGAAATCGTGTCTGTTCAAATATCTGCTCCGTTCACATCATGTAGCTTGGTTAATCCTTCGGCCCACCGTTACCAATCTTTTTTTTATCTCATACTTATTTTAATTCGGACACTCCAACAGCCACATGTTACACAAGTGTAACGGCCAATTACAGGAGGCCGAATGTACAATTATACATACACGCCAGTGACGGTTAAGGTAGTGTGTACCATACTTTTATCGCCCGAGACTTCGCGCAATGGGCAGCTACTCATTTAACCCTCAATCACGGTTTCCCGATCATTCGGCTGAGTCGACCGAAGAAGGTTGCATAGGCAAATGCCCTTAGCGCACTTCTCTAGGACTGGCGGATACGGGATTTGAACCCCCGACCTCCTGCGTGGGAGCCGAGAAGCAAACCACTACACCACCAGCCCATAATCAGTGCACACCTCTGGGAGTCGAGCTTGCTCGAAATGAGGTCCCATCCCCACTTGAAACCACATGTATTAATTTTGATCACAGCTAAATTTTTAACGGAAAGGAACTTTTAAATAACTCAACGAGCTCATTATTCACCTTGATTTCACTTTTCAGTTAAATTATCATGATTTTGCCGGTGAGCTCTCAAAATCGGAAGACGAACAGGAAATCTTTAAGGATATTGTACGATGTCTTGGTGATTTCCCTAAGTACGAGAAAAAGTAAGTAAACTTTTTCTTACCAGCTCTTTCCACGTCAGTAGGTACCAACTGCACGTCTAAATGAATTTCAGAATTTCTAACTTGTTTTTTTGTTAAGCTGCAACCTACCCAGGGGAGCGGTCTCTGGGGTAAACTAACTTGTTTTATTAATTGTTTAATTTCTGTTTAATATGGCATGAGGATATATGGGGGTGTTTTTGCACTCTGATTTTATAAATCATACCACTCTATTATTTGAATAAATGAACAAACTTTCGCCTCTTTAATTTCCGATGTTTTTCGTTTGCATAGTAAATTTATTACTTTGTGTTATGGGAAAATATTTATAAAAGACGAGCTTTTTATTTCCAGATTTTTGATAAATTTCCTGGAGTGCACTAGCGCCTCACAAGATGATAAGTTTACGGCTGTAGAAGAAGTCATTTTCTCGAAAACAGATGATGTATGTAAAACCCGTTATCTGAAGAATCATGTACTGTGAGGCATTATTACACGAAAATTATAGTTTAGGTACATTGCATTTCTAATTCAAGGCAAACTTATTGCGTTTTATGATACAGTATGCCATATGATAATAAAAGTTCCCATGAACAGTTTCTGCTGCGATTCGTCGAAGCAGAGAAGGACGATAACATAAAGATAATCAACTATGTGGCCAAGGCGCTAAACAATCAAAACATTACAAATGCCGTCGAAGCTGCTTTCGAAATCAAAGAGGGTTCCACTATCGACCCATTCCCCACGTTAGAGGAACTGTATACGATAAGGGAAGATGGCAGAAGCATGAAAAGAACCTACGGCAAGTGGAATCTTATAAACAATATAACAACTTTTGGATTTCAAAAAGTTTCCCTGCAATTTTAGATATCGAGTATTCAATCAAAATATCTTAAACCCTGCAAGAGCAAAAGCCCAAACTCTTTAAGCTTTAAACAAATCAATCGAAATTTTATCGTCAACACAACCGTTTCGTGTGCCTCACTGCCTCAACTCAAAGGTTTATTCTAAACTAAATTGTGTAGGGACACCAAACTCTAAGGTTTATTCTTAACAGAGTTGTGTAGAGACACCAAACTCTAAGGTTTATTCTTAACAGAGTTGTGTAGAGACACCAAACTCCGAAAGGTGTTCCTCAAAAACTTGATCCTCGAAGCGGACCAAGGTGACAACATTGTTTTGGTGGCAAAGATGATTTTTTCTCATTGCTATGTAAGTAGCTTACTTAATTGCATAGAATTATAGCTATAGTGATTAGAGTTAGAATTAGAGTCTCATTGCCATGTAAGTAGCTTACTTAATTGCATAGAATTATAGCTATAATTAGAGTTAGAATTAGAGCAAATTTGTTTTGCCATATGATAGCGCTTCTCAATGTTTGTTGCTCGGAGTTTGATCCTTGCCTCTCATCTTCTCATAAGTCAATCTCTTTCATGTTTAAAGCGAATTTATCGGTGGAGAAGTGTCCGGTGGTAATAAGGCGAGTCATTAGCTGGCTGGTTAAAAATGGCCTGAATTGCGATCCAGAAGAAAAGCGCCAAAATAAACGAAATTTGTCGATTTTGGCGACATTATCACTTTTTATCATTTATTGAGAGTAAATATTGTATGATTGTGTTCAACTTCATGGATAATTAGCCTAGGTGTTTATGCATATGAAAATTACAGTTATTACTTGCGAGATAATTGTACATGATCACAACCGAAAGAATGACGCTTAAAAGCAACAAGAATTGCGCCCGCTTGGTCTCAGGCGGACGCTAGATTTCCATCTCTTTAATTGTACATCAACTACTTTGCGGATATAAGATTAACCTGTGTTAAAAGCAATTGTGACCGTGTTTAAGATATAACATATACTGACATCATATCTGTCATGTCGCGGTTATACCCGAAAATTGTACCTCAAAGAACGCCAAACCGTTTAATCTCGACAATATCCGTCTCAAATTTCGATTGAGATATTATAACTATGAGCGGCTACTGTGAGTACGATAATATCGGCCGTAAAGTTAAAAAGAATGACAAATTTTATCGTAACTAATTGTAATGTGATAAATGAAATGTCAGCTGTAAAGATTTAAGCAACTGTACCTGTTTACAACCAGGACTAAGATAAATTTATCGACGGTGCAGATATATTATAATTAAGCAGTTTGTGATAACAATTTCAACTTAAATAGTAACAGCTGATCATTACTGAAGGTCTAAAATATTAGGCGTTGATGTTTTGTCATAATTTCGGCGATACGTTATACGACGGAAGGCCATAAACTTACTTGCACGCAACACGAACCAAAGGCAAAGGAATAATAAAATCGTGCAGATAAATTGGCGCGGAACTCGTGCTAAGACTTGCTGCGCGTTGAATTCTGCACATGGGCGCATTTGACCGGAATTTATTTAGTTCATCATGTTGAGTGTTTACTGTTTGCGTCGCTATAATTTGA
>JH152850.1:55389-69031 GCA_000226015.1 Mnemiopsis leidyi | reverse complement strand
GATGTCCTTAGCAATCTTTGGTGTAACAAAATTGCTTGTTTTGCCCTTCACCCAAAGTTTGAATAGTTCATCATGGAGCTCAAATGTAGGGTCATGGTCAAGTTTTTCATAGAGGCTAGTGTTCTCCAACTTCTCGAGTGACTTCTTGACCATGAGTTCAGGCTTTACAATTAAGGTTGCGCCACCTTTATCCGCCTTTGTTATTGCAATCTTGCCCTTCCCTATGTTATTTTCTAGCCATTTCAATCCCATTTTCTCATCTTTGGTCAAGTTAGTTGTGTGAGTTTTAGTTGTTTTTCTGAGTTTCTCATCAAGTCCTAACTTCATCCTACTGACAATCTCATTAACACCTTCATCAGAGCTAGGTTGGGTGCTGCTATAGTTATTCCTTCTAAGTTTAGCTGGTAGAGAGTAATGTATGGGAGGACCTGGTTTAGGGTTTGTCTGCGAAAGATTTATGTTAGACTGGTTAAGTATTTTGTTAGTTAAGAGCTTCATATCTAAAACTATAATAACTTAAATTTTGATGGTTAACTTTATAGCGCCTAAATGAAATTCGATTAGACATGGTTAAACTATCATTATCACTAATTAGCATTGCACAAGACTTACGAGAGACGTAAAGGGTTACCTAATTAAAAGTTCTAATTTTTGTTTGCAGGTCATTGATGCATATATATAATGAATGCATGTATGATAATGGTGCTTGATTACTTAGCCTGAGCACCAACGAAGCTATTGATGGGATAAAGCTGTGACTAACCACAACCATGTTGCGAGATCTACACAGTTTGTTGCATAAACAAAGTATGCTGTATGATACGATAGCGAGTTGTGACTAAGATCTTACAAATTAGTTAAATATAATGAAATATGCAGTGAAAAGTAAAGTTCGGGTAACACGATAGCTTGGTTATCACCACAATAAAAAAGTGCAACAAAGCAAATACTATGACAAACTGGAGCTCGGAACATGATACATCACATCGATATCTTTTACTGTGCAGTCGAATCTACCACACACACACACAGAGCTGCATGAAAAACACATCACACAAGTCGAGTCACACTCAAAATGCTGGCACACACGACCTCATATAAAGCGTTATTAACACAACAGTATTGTATATTCCCTGTCACGTGACTTGACTAAACGAGTAGACAAAGCTCTAGACGACGCGGAAGAACTGGAAATTTATAATGGAGGAGATATCGGGTTACCTTCGCAGTCCTCCCATCTGGGAAACTAAGAAACTAGGAGGGGGTTTTAAAGTATTAATGCTTTAATGGTATATTTTCTTCCAGACTATGATCAAGCTTTCGACATACGTGACTTGAGTGACTCTAAAGAAGCTGTAATGTAATAAATCGGCTCTGATCTTCATTCCTGTTACTGATAGGATACTGCTCATATATCTTTTGCCATGTTGCATCAATTCATAGATAAGTGGTATAGTTTAAAACTACTAGCATAAACCCAGCCGACCGTAATTATCGTGCTTCAATATAGGTCTTTTGAAAGACAAATTAATAAATTTCACTCATTTCTGAGGAAAATTAGAATCAAAACACATTTGAAAACCCACATGAATTATACACGAGCAATACAAGAGTATCATTGCAGTAATAAATTTCAAATTAAAACGACAAAAACTACCGACACACATGTATCAGCTGTGTAACCCGTATACAAAACGTTCACACTCAATAGTTAACACTTATATGCTGTACCAATGTGCATTCTAAATTCTAATCGAGATACCTTTTAAACTATAAGTAATCACCAAATTTATAACTTCGACAAGTACAACACGAATCAGGAGCCGAGAAAGTCATGTACCATGGTGTCGAAAACAAGGTCAACACGGATCAGGGACAGAGACAGTCATGTACCATGGTGTCGAAAACAAGTACAACACGAATCAGGAGCCGAGAAAGTCATGGACCATGGTGTCGAAAACAAGGTCAACACGAATCAGGAGCCGAGAAAGTCATGGACCATGGTGTCGAAAACAAGGTCAACACGGAGCTCACAAAGACTGGGAATGAGAGCCCACAGAGCTACGAAACAACAGCAATTGTTCGTGGTGTCCTCATATGTTAATGTGCAGTACAATGTATTGTATTCAGAATCCGTTGACAGTTCAATTTGTACTCTTGTACTACTTAGCAGTGCAGTGCAGCACACGAGGCAAGGCTATCAAATGAATGAAACGTCTCGGGGGGTTATTGTTAGATATTTGCATTAATCCAATCATGGAGATTAATATTCAGATTTAATTGCCTAATTGGGCAGCTAATTCAAACTTGACCGAAAGACCTAAGGGCTCAGAAGAAAGTGGGAATTTTATTTTTAACCGAGCCATGAACGCTGATCGAATCTATTGTAATGAATAGATGTATTGTAATGAATATACCCGATATACGCTTCATAACAAGCCTCACCAAGCCATAATAGTATAATACCAATATCCTTATTCAACGGTAGCTGGGTTTCATGCAATTAATATAGTCGATAGTCAATACCTAGTGCACTGGTTAAATTTTAAAACGAAAATCGAGTTTTCAAAAATAATTGATTTTTGTAGATATATCTCCGATAATTTAAAACTAACGACTTCAAACAAATTTCTTTATGTCATAAAACTTCACGTTTTGGTTACACTTGCTATTTGACCAGAAGAACAAACCATGAAGAAAAATCGAAGAAGAAAGAAATTTGCCCTTTTATCGTCCCGTCACTCGATCCTTATAGTTAAGACCTTTAAGTATATAGCAGATTTTGACTGCAGAAAAAAACGATTTATGGGTTCTTTTTTAGTTGAGTGAAGGCACATTTCCATTCTTATGGTATTTACGACAAAATGGTCATTTCGTGGCCCCAAACGATCACTCCTTCTTTAGAGTATTCAGTCCAGCATTGGACTAAATGGTAGACTTTTAATGGTAGACTGTTAAAGGTACCAATCTCAAGTCGTAAAGCGTAGCAGTGTGGTCCTCAGACTGGAAGGGCGTGTGTTGAGAAACAACTATGCAGAAACACAAGGAGGATGAACAAAAACTCACTGAAGAACAAGCAGAGGCGGCTCGTGAAGGACACTCAGCAAGATTTATCGCGGACGAAAAAACAGATACTCAGAGATAGTCAATGGCATCAAGACAAGCTAAAAGTCGTCTTCAATTGTTCAAACCCTTATTACGTTGAGATCGATCAATCACCAAGGAGTTCTTTTGACTTTGCAGACCCTCGCTACGATTCATTCTGTAGTAAAGCTGCAAACTACAGTATTATAAGTATCCATAATACGTATTGGCATGAAGGCATGTCGGTCCCCTCTTGCCCAGGTATAAAATTAAACGAACGGGTCTATATAGTCACATTTTGCACCAAGATGAAATTAATTATTAATAAAAGTAACACAAGTTATAGCATTGAAGATATCTATCATCTGCATCCCACATGGTCACATTTTCTACCAAGATGCATAGTGTATTTATCTCAGTTAACAGTAGGTCACATTCACAATCACGAACTGCTCCATGCGGATATGAACTAATCCTAAATCCACGTGAGAACTGAGCCTTTCTCGTCAACGCCATGATTTGAGGACAGTTTTAACGTTGCATGTGAGTCCTTGAGACAATAAAATCCTATGGACTGCTTATTACAGTGGTGTCGTGTTCCTACATCACATATCTGCATCTAAACGTGGCGGGCAGATTTTTGTGGACACATACCTCTTCATCTTATGTTGTGGGTGGGCCGAAGGATCAACCAAGCTACATGATATGTACGGAGCAGCTACCGGCCCTAGGGCCGGTAGCTCAATCGGTAGAGCACTCATCTAGACAATGCAGAGGTTGTCGGATCATACCCGACTCGGCACGGTGCCGGCCCATGAATTTTCTGAATTGACTATCAGTGGAAATCGTGTCCGTTCAAATATCTGCTCCGTACATATCATGTAGCTTGGTTGATCCTTCGGCCCACCCACAACATAACACACCCGTTAACAATCAGTGCACACCTCTGGGAGTCGAGCTTGCTCGAAATGAGGTCCCATCCCCACTTGAAACCTCTTCATCTTCTTCTAGAAGCACGAGCAGAAGACGGGAAGCACATGCCTGTAGAAAAGACATGGCAGAAAGTCAGAAAGAAGACGAGTAGGGATTCAGCCCTGTACCGCAAAGCATCTCGGAGACGGAGATTAGCTTAATTTTTTATTACAAAATTCAAATAGTTATACATCATCATATTAATGTTACAGATTATAAGTTCAAGACAAAGAAGCTCACTCAAACGAGTATAGATGTAGAACAGATCCAACATGTTCTGGAAAGAACGAGAAATAGGTGAATGATCATGTATATGCCCATTTTGGCTATACCCAACACACGGTGACGAAACCATATTGACATTGGGGCCGTCAAAAATCACAACCACGAACATAAAGCTAGGGGAAAATAAAGCCCGAGACACCAAGACGGGAATTTTTATTAAGATGTTCAAAGAAACGAAGTTTGTCACCTCATAAAAAAGTGTACTTTGTCACCCTTTTTGGGTTAGTTGTTGTCGTTCTAGTCAAGAGCACGATCAATCAATCCTGCATCCTTGATTGGGCGTTTTATTCGATTCCCAAACGAACAGCGATTTTAAACCAACTGTAAAGCAGCAATTCTTAAAAAAGATGGCTCAGCCCAAAATGCACTTCACGCTTGTAATATCTTGACAAATCACCCTTAAACGATTTGTTGAATCATTCATGGGTGGTCCTAATAGCGAAAAGTGACTCGGAGCTGTGTTGCTGTAAGCTATGAGCGGGACAATTATTGCAGGTTCCAATTCATGTGTAGAATATGCTGGTTCTCATTTCTTATTAGACCTGAATCATTTTATGGTACATGTTAATGTTGAGATAAGTTACATATCCGTTCTGGCTTTATGATCATACTTGAAAAAACTTGCTACAGACATCATGGCTGGCATTGGTCATGGTCCTATACAGTTACTGCACCAAGGTTACTTTTAGCATTGTTTTTATATCTGTATAACTTTTTATCATATTTATAGTTGAAATATAACTTAGAACATAAGGAAACGAGCTTAAAGTTTGGACATCACGTTTAATATCCTTAATGGTTAATCAAATCATGGGTATCAACCAAAACATAGATATTAACGGCAACTAATCAGCTTCGGGAAATTTCGGTCACTTAGATACATTATAAAGTGATTGGCTTACTCACAATTCAGCTTCGAGATTTAAATAGTCCTATGACCATGAAAGCTACATGAGCCATATGACCCATATGGCCATAAGACTATATAGGGCCAAATGTACTATTATATGAGCTATATATGCCATATAAATTATCTATTGGGCATGGTCTCAAACGTTAATGGACTGTTGAATCTCTATCCCGCAATTAGAAAAAAAACAATCAATATCGATATTTATGACCTAATTAGGGTAAAGAAGAATACAGATCTCACTCCTGATCAAAGGGACTTTTTACATATGGCATAACAAGTAACAACAAATGTCCAAAAATACAATGCAAAACAATTCTGTAGTTGATCTTAGACTGCTGGACGACCGTCAAGAGTAATTTTCTCAGCATGAGAAAGCAAAGATTGATCTCTTCTGCTGAACTCTAAAAAGAAGACAGAATGGCAGCTAAAGAGCAGCTTAATCCAAGCGGTTTAACACAGAAATTATTATAGCAGTTTTTCGAGATCAGGTTGTAAGTCAATGAACTTATTGTCTCATTAATTATGATAAGCTAAAAACAATGAGTTCACCGCGTTGTTCCACCTGTGTCACCCGTGTTGCAGGTCCACACCTGACCGGAAAACAGACAAGCAAACAGGAAAACGTCAGAGCGCATGCACGTATAGTACAATTTTGTACAATACACATGTGGAGCTGCGAAGAATGTCGGGAGAGAGAACAATTATACACACTGTATTGTACTGTATCCCACCACGTGACACACCACGTGTTACCATGGAAATAGTGCAGGCAAGAGCAGGGTGTGCACGTGCGCGTTTAGCACCCTCACATGACAGGGCCGGGGATAACTGTTGCATGCTCGACATGTGCTTTAATGTTTCGAGTGGCAGGGATCACGTGACCAACAGTTTCACGACTTGCAGTTCAAGGTGTTGGTATATAATTGCAGGGTGCTGGTTGCGGTGAAGAATAACAGAATAACTATATTTGCTATTAGTCGCGATGTTATAAGGCTTCAGTGGGTCCAGTGTATACTATTACTAGTAGATACCTATAGAACTCAATACGTTCTCGACGGAACTATCAAGGTTTCAAAGAAGGGGCAGTATTACTTTATGTCAAATTTATCTTACAATATGATGTTTCGAAGTGGAAGGGCCCACCAATTTCAGACAAACTTCTGCTAACCACTCTCACTAGGTCCAAGGCAGTATAAACTTTCTGTAGAACATAATCAATCATGCTTGCTCTGCAGCTCTGCATAAAGCGGCTGAGAAGAAGGATCAAAGGTTGATCAAGATTGCAGAACTAACTTTGGGTCATTTAAGGGCGAGGTTGCTGGTAGTGCCAAGTTTTGCCAGGTCGTCTGCCTTTCCGTCTCCCTACAGAGTCCGGTGTGGGCTGCAATCCATCTAAGTTCCAGGTTGGTGGCCACCGCCCCCTGTGTCTTCCTTTGCAAGGTGGATAAAATCCTGGCCCAGATGCCGATGTCTTCCTGGATCAATGGATAATTTGCTTTACTACTATCTTCCTACCTAATTCCTATCTATCCACTGCAGATAAGGCCGACAATTGGCAATCACATGAAGCTTCTGGCCTTCTGCAAAGTGTTTAGCTCTAGTTCCACAACCCGCATACCACGGTTATATGGAGTAATCAAGCAAAGCCAGCATTGTTTAAAATTGAAAAAAATATTTTTTCTGTCCTATAATGATATGCATTTTTGACCGCAAAATAAAACAATTGCATCAGTAAGGGTTAACTATCATTAAAGCTGTTTAATGAGCAAGTTTGTTAGTTTACACGTTATGAGCTTAATTACTTTATCTGTCATTGATGCATTATACTTTTCTGCAGGAGGAGAACAGGTAATAAAGAAACCACCCAAAATCGCGGTCGAAATTTTTGTTCGTGGTGACTGTTGAGATTGCGTTTTTTCAATGGCAAACTTTCATCAAACAAGAAAGATAATTAAAATTGAATATTTTGCTGCAAAAAATAACAGCAGACAGCTTTAAGTTTAAATGAATGTATTTCATGTGTCCTCACTGCTCCATGGGGGAGGAAGAAGAAGAAGAGGCCAACTATTGGGTTGTAATAATGCTTGCAGTGCTTGAAATCAATAACACAATCGCGGTCATTATGATGAAGCAATCGTTTATAGAAAGGTTACGATCGGACAAAAATTGCGACCCCAGCTTTACACTATAAAATTAGAATTGGATTCTCATGGAACTATTAAAATTCCGTTCTAGAAAAATGAAGAAGGGAACACAAGAACACTCAATTTTCGTGACGTTATATGGCTCAAGGAGAAAGTATTGCTATATATTTCGAAATGTGATTTAAACACATCACATCATTTTAGGCTTTAATTACGCAGTCAAATTTATTAATTCTACAAAAGAATGCCCTTCGTTGCACATTACTATTATTTATTTCAAGCTATGTTGCTTAAACGAACCAATCAAAACAAATTGTATCATTGTATCAAACTATCAAAGACAGGCGTGCTAATTCGAGTGACAAAACACTAGCAAAGTTAGGTAACCATTGCATTGACGAAGACACACTGTCATTCATCAAGGATGAACAGTCATGTTATACAAAGATGAAGTAAGCAAACATAAAGTGGTGCAGGTCAGGATGAAATCAGTGAGAAATTATGTTCACACGATGTTGAAAACGGGAGGAAGTACACGATTAGACAAGCCAGCTTGCTAATTTTAACTGCTAAAAACCGGTTAAAATTAACCGCACACCGTACCGGTTTCGGTTTGGTCGAAAAATTGTGTTTTTTCATAGAACTGATTTGTAAGACCAACGTGGACTTTAAGCTTAAACACTTGTAGTGTAAGAGGAAACAAGCGTACATTTTGATTACAGTTTTGTCCGTCGTAAACGTATCAATCGATTTGCCCTCAATTAAAAGGTTAAATTTAATTTTCGTCATTCCTATTGACTTAAAAAGTAAAACACGGTTTCAATGTTTTTGTATTAATATTTTTATAAATGCATTAAATTACGTCCACAAAATTATTGAATTTCACGTAAGAAAATGGCATTGCAATAACTTAAAAGAATGAATTATTGACACGACTCATACATAAATGATAAAGAATGAACCGCATAGTGCCATAATATAACATATTCTTCACGTCTGCATGATATCGTAAAGGATACAATATGTACAATAAATCTAATCCGTGGCCATTATTATTAGGCTATTTAAATTCAGTTCACTTCAAAAATGAAGAAACATGCATATCTTTAAGCTTGATTTCTTCGCGCTTTTAAACATAGAATAATAAATACAAGAAACTGGATTTTATTCTCAAAAGTAAGATGCATTAAAACGCAAACTATTTAGCTAAAACGAACCCTGAAATCACGCGTTCACCCATTTCTAATTCAAAATCTGAATTTGAATCAAAGTCAAAGAGAGATAAACTGATAAAAGTAATCGAACATTTTTTAATTGAATTTGAAAAATTAAATCTTGTCCAAGTATGCCATAAAGATCACGTTTCATTCAAGAAACAAAAAAACTCAAATATAGTATAAAATCTATGCCGCATGCACTTGACCACGGTTTAATCTTCTGTTGACAAATTTGCACTTTTTTATATGACCGGTCAAGCCAGATCGCTGAAGCAACTATGGACGTTTATGTAATACTGAGTCCCTCGCTACCGCGAAAAATGTTTTTAGCTTTCCAAGTTTCCCAGAAACATCATTTATACTTTTACAGTATCATCTGGTTGAAATATGAAACTGAAAGATTTGTAAATGACATTTAAGTAATGAACTTCCGAATTCGTGAAGGATAAAACGCCATATTTGGATTAAGTCTGACCATAAAAGCTGTTTTTGCTTCAACCAGAAAGTGATAATAGTGACTGATTGAATTCAGTCCAGACAAAATCAAAATCAATCAAATTCAAAATGATAGTCGCTGGGGCATATAAACGCCTCAATAATTGCAAAATAAAAAACTTCAATCCAACCTTTGTCATTGCTTCAATATTTTCGCATTTCTAAACAGAATCGATGTCGGCAGCCATGGAAGTGTCCAAATGTATAAGAAAAACGCAGTATCCATGGGGTCGATATAGCAGTTTAAGCTGGACATTACCAAGATAGAATGGTATTTGACTCCCGTAGACCCGTAAGTGCAAAAAGTTGCTGGCTACTAATACTCTATAACACTCTAACACTCAACGCAACCGTTACATCAGGTTTACTCTAACTGAGATACATCATACTTTGAAGATCCATATTTTCCGACGTATCATTTGGGGGCAGTTTACTTTTTCTTGTGGCCTTAAGTAATGCTTCCGTCGGTTTTTCAGATGTGTCAGAGTGCTTGCGTTCTATGAGCGTCATAAGTTCATCTTCTTCTTCCCGCTTTGTGGTATCGTCTGCAAAGTTACTGAAATTAACTACAATCCAAAATAATAGGTTGAGGCAAAGATGGAGTCAGTCAAAATACGGTTAATTAAAATTGCAGGTGATAGTCACAACTGCATTTTATTAAAAAACAGTATTTTGATTAAAGAATGATCAAAACTTAAGCATATCAGAAGACCTTTAAAAGAGTTGAACATATCAACAACACTGGTTGCAACGACTACTTTGTGATATCGTTTTTTGCTGCCGTTAGCCGGTTCCTCTGTATTTTCTTCGGGAACTTCGGCCTGCAGGCCCTCTTCCTAAGTTTAAAATCTTATCTGATAAATCAGGTTTTGACTATACGCAGATCAAGAAGGTTTATCAGAAATAATACATCCTGTAAATTTGTATTTTAATTTTTATAGTTATAAAAAGTCTACATTTGTAAGTTGTAACACATCTGACGGTCTCAAACCTCCAAATTTCTATAGTTCCAACAACTTAACAAGTCTTGGACAGTTTCTACCACATCCAAGTTCAGTCCGCACGGCTACGATATAAATCTAAATTTCCATATTTCTTACTTGCTGGGCGGATTCCGGGGTGTTGTAGTTAATGAGGGCGATGATAAGAGAAAGTAAGCTCTGCAATATGTAAATACAGAATGACAACAGATCCGACGTCATCATTTGTCTTGCTTTTGCTTCTTCGTCTGCTTTTCGCTGTGAAATGTCATATTCAGTTCTTATTCATTGATTTATATACCAAGGCCAAACTCATTACAAATTTACGATATCATTTTTGCAAAAACATGCGAACGTTTTGAAGTTCGACTATTGAAGTTCAATCCTCAAATAAAGAAAACTGCTATAGATACTTTAACTATAACCAAGTCTCTAAAGTACAAGAAAAAATTTCTAAGACACACAAAACTCCCCGCAGTATACCTTCTGCATCTCCGCAACAGGGTCCTTGTATCCAGGGTCAGTAGATGAGCCTGTCCTGGAGGGGGAGGCCAGAGGGTTTGTCCCCGGGGGACCATTCACCGTGTGTCGTCGTCTGAGTCTCCGGAACGGCATGGCAGTCAGGTTATCATCGCGTCAAACTAGAATTAAGTTGGTTTACTTTGGTGGATCATAATAACAAGGATCCCGTTCTCTGACCTGTTAATACTTCCTCCATCACCCTTTCTCCGTCCTCTCTTCTTAGTTCTCCCTCAACGTTCTCAGCTGCTCACCTAGCTTTTATCCATCTTCCCCCTTCTCCTTCACTCCTTTCCCCACCCTTCTTCCCCTTTCAGCATCTCCCCAACGTTTCCCTTCTAGCATCCTACCACGACCCTTATTCCCCTTCCGTCCTTCCTCCAGCCTTGATCCCTCCTCCACAATTATCACTCCTCCTTTTTTCCTATCATGCTCCTTCCTTCATCCTCCCTCAACCAGTCAACCCCTCTCCCTGATCCTCTCTCCCTTCACGCTTCTTCTACCGTCCCATCAACCCTTCTCCCTCCATTCTCTCCACCCATCTCGGCCTTTTCTCTCTTCCATTTTCCATGCTCCCTCCTCTCTCCCCCCACTCTTTATCAATCTCCCCCTCCCCTTCCTTATCATTCTTCCCCCACCCTTCTCCCTCCTCAATCCTTTCTCAAGCTTTTTTTCTTGCATCCTTTCTCGACCCTTCATCCTCTTCCGCCTTTCCTCCTCGATCCTCCTCCCTGCTTTATCCTTACTTAATCCTTCTCCAATCTCCATGATCCGTCCTTCCCCTTCAGCCTTCTCCCTCATTCATTTTTCTTCATCCATATCCTTCCTCCAACCCCCCTCCACTTCTCTCCCTTTTCTATCCCCCACTCTCTCCCTCTTCTTTCTCCCTTCATCCTTCTTTTTTTCCATTTCCCTCCAATATCCCCCATCCTCCCACTCTCAACATTTTTGCTACCTTTCCACCTTTCTCCTATCTCCCTCGCATACACAATTCTTCTAATCTTCTGCCCTCCTCACCTTTCTCCCTCTCACGACTCACACCTCAATGCCATGCCCTTCCCCTTCTCCCATCCTACCTCCACTCTTCTCTCGACTCTCTATATAAGGATTTAACAATTGGATCGCAAAATCCTCGAGACGTCTGAAATATAAATAACCGAAAAAGTTTTTTATCATCTAGTTTTTTCACGAAAACCTATAAAATCTTATAATAGTGATGTACTATAAGTAGCGGAAATGCTATCACAAGCTGCACCGTTTAAGGCTTAGGCTGGTAAAATCAATTTAGATTAGGATACAAAAAGCAATGAAGGAAAATGTTCGCTATGAAGGTATCCACATGAATGTAGCGCCCGACGCCTATGCTATGGTTTGAGCTCACCTAAATAGTGTACCATGCTTGTCATAGTGCGTCAATTCTCGATCATCAAATGACAATACGGAACCTCAGTCACTAAATATTCAACTGATGATTATCTGATGCTGCATCAAAAAGATTGTTTGATTTACTATCAAGTTCCTGGATACGTAATTTGACACCCAAAGAAAAGGAGTGAGCAACTACCCTACTCGTACAGCCTGAACTACAAGGCAGAAAGTGAAATCTTACAAGTAAAGAAGTATTTAAATGTGACGTTGGACGAGCACTAAACTTCACCTAAGTTGTCCCATACACGGCTGTACCATGGTTTTATATGGACTGTCATAGCCAATATCTTATGTGATTGCAAACATGTGTGATAGACTACGATATGATGCAGAGTTATAATTGTATTGTACTGCGATAGAATTGCTCGTGATCACTAATAGTAGTAACAGTAATACACTTCAGTGCAAATATATAAGCATGTTTAAAGATTCTACCTTGGCCGAAGTGAAGCCTATTTTAGAAGTTTATTGTATTAAGCACCCAGTATAGCATAAATAACATTGAATTTCAAATATCTAAAAAAGCGAAATGGTTGGGGAATCTAAGAAATAAGTCCCTCATAGTCATATTATGGGACGACTGGTATAATGGATCCTCGCCTGCATACACGCAAGTACGCAAAAACCAATCGCTAAAATGACAGACCTATATAACACTACTTTTATTTGATCGATGAAACACAAAGGGAATCTGAAGGGTTGGACGTTGGTAGACGAATTAGTTCTGCATTCCGGTGGATTCTCAATTCTTCTCATTCTTGTACCAATAAGATTTCTTGTAGTTTCCGGGTAGGAACATTATTCATTTCTACTGAGCTCCACTCGTTTCTGCATACGTGGAGAAGTTTTTGCAGCTTCAAGATTTATATAGTCCTTCACGATTTAAAGTCATATAAAGGTCTAACTTCCCAAAAAACTTTAGTCCAATTGCTGCTCCATTTGTATTCTGAATTCAGCATCCCCTTGAAACGAAACAAGCCTGACCAAAGTTAAGATGACTAAGAGAAAAACACTATTATCAGAACTGAAACAACGCGAACAATAAGCGTTAAAAGTATCTAGGGCTCACTGCGCGAGATTGTTAATATTGGTTGTTTGAGACTGGTTCTATCTCATGTGTAAAATTTCAAACCATAAACACGCACTGAGTCACATGTGTCAATATGGAGTGGCATTCTTCAGTCAAAGTGGTGACACGGCCACATACCAACATGAAATGAGTTGTTCTTCTTCTCGCTGCTGTCAAATTATTATGTCAAATTATATTTTAAGTGTGTGCAGTTGTACTATGTAAAATTATATTGAAAGTGCGTGGTTGTACTATGTAACATTTAACAACTGAACAACAGTCCCTTGCCCGCGGTACCCTCCTATATCTACAGGTAAATTTATACACTTGGTCTTTAATTACTTTGCAGCCCATTCTCTTTCTGTTAAACAGTTAATTAAGTAAGGTTGTTCTGTTGTTATTGTTTGTACGTATGACACACACACACACACACACACACACACACACACACACACACACACACACACACACACACACACACACACACACACACACACACACACACACACACACACACACACACACACACACACACA
>JH152850.1:23120-37890 GCA_000226015.1 Mnemiopsis leidyi | reverse complement strand
TGGCATTATGATGATTTGAAGATGAGAAAAAAGTGTGTGTTGCCTTACAATACTTGAATCAAGTAAGTCGAAAAACAAATAAATTTTTGTTTAGCAAACAAGTGATACCGCGGAATGAGAAATTTTAAAGCATTTTCTTAACCATTTATAATGATGCACCTTTTACAGGTCAAACCGTTCATGGCGGGCTAACAGATTGGGGGAAGCTGGAGTACATGTGAGTGTGATCACAGTACCGGAACAGGAACATGGAACAGAACTAGATCTTGTACTAGTCCAGCTCCTTCCTGCTACGGAAGGTAAAATCTCCTTTGCAATTACAACGTTCACACCATATGTTTTTTGCGTTATGAAAAAATGGAAGTGGGTATTTCTTTGATTTTCAAGATTATCGAATGACCATATGACCGCTATAAACCATTTATAAAACCTCAGAGACTGTATTGGAGATCTTTCGGAAAGTGGGACCTGTGACAGTTTGTGTTGTAAGTCTGCACTTTTCTTAGGAGTAATTATAAATAGTGATCACACTTAAATGCACATGCATTCACTGTTAATTTCCAATTGTTCAAACATTTTCAGAATGGCAAACTTGTTTCGGTTAGTGAGTTAAGGAAACTGTTACTTATTTAAGGTCAGACAGTAAATGGAGGCTGGACGGACTGGGAGTACTGGAGTACATGTGAGTGTGATCACAGTACCGGAACAGGAACCTGGAACAGAACTAGATCTTGTACTAATCCAGCTCCTTATTGCTATGGAAGGTGCTGAATTGTTTTATGTTTACGTGTTTGCAATACATTATTATAGTCAAGACACCAATGCTATCTTATTATAAACGCCTTTCTTTGAAACTTGCTGAACAGGTTGTCACGTCAGATTTATTTTCAGTGAATGTCTGGGAAACGATACAGAACATGGAACTTGTCATCATTTATGTTGTAAGTTGCAGTAGTTCGTCAATCAGCATGTTGTGCGAAATTGTTGGCTTTGTGCATTGGTTATGTCTTTGCAGAAGCTAGTTTCGATAAAGAATATTTAATTCTTCCAATTTCCATAATAATTACTAATTACAAAGTTTAGTATTTTCTATAATTGATTTATAAAAATCTAGATTGTGTCATAATTTGAGATTTCAAAAGGTAAGACTGTTGATGGAGGTTGGACAGATTGGGGAAACTGGAGTACATGTGAGTGTGATCACAGTACTGGAACAGGAACCTGGAACAGAACTAGATCTTGTACTAACCCGACTCCATTTTGTTATGGACAGTAAGTCCTTAAAAAATTATCTTATCTGCATATTAATATCTTTTAACTTATTTCTTTTGATTGTATTGTCGCACTTTTGAAGTATAATTATATAGCATTAGAATTAAATTTGGTATTAAATGCCATGTAGGCATGTAAGTTTTTTTATATACACTCATGAATCAAAGTAACAAAAAACTAACATGGCATTTAGTTACAAATTGAGTTTTGATGTTGAATATATATAGTTACGGTATTTTGGAGAAGGATCGCAAGACTTTGAGCAAAACTATACACCCTGACTCCCCAATATGACCTTTCTCAATCGTTATCTGCTTACCGCCTTACCTTGCTTCACAAGTTACCATTATCTGCTTATCAATCAGCCATTGTGACGGAGAAGAAGTTGACGATGGAACCTGTAACGACCAATGCTGTAAGTTATTAGTTACATTTCTTTAGATCTTATACGCTCAGGACAGACTTTCATGTCTCTTCTCCTTAACTAAAGCTCTTGCAACTGCATTGCATTCGGTGCAAACACTTTGGACCCATTGGAATAAGTTTAAAATCATAAATTGAAAATTTCCTAAAACAACTAAAACAAACATATCATCAGATTTGACTGAGAAAAGTAAACATCATATACCTAATTTAGGAATAGAGCGACAACCACAATACGTTAAGGCTTAAGGCTTAAGGATTAAGGATTAACAGTGTCCACACAACAGGTTATGGAAACTAGATCATGCCATCAAGTTTATTTAATATTACCCTCCAAAATAACAGTCGAATATTATAACAATCGAATATAACAGTCGAATATAACAGTCGAATATTCTACAGGTCTTACCGTACACGGAGGACTGTCAGACTGGAGTGGTTGGGGAACATGTGAGTGTGATCACAGTACCGGAACAGGAACATGGAGCAGATCTAGATCTTGTAGTAGCCCTGCTCCTTCCTGCTACGGAAGGTACGCTATCAATTCCATACGCAACTTCGTATCAAAATTGGTAGATCTTGTAAATAATGTTAGAAATCTGAGCACATATGCAGTACAGAATAGATCTAAAGAATCTTTCTTTTCAATTCCTAATTAACAAGCATGCCTAACAAAATACATGTGTTTATATGGATTAACTGAAAGCAACTGAATTGCAAAAATCTTTCCAGAGACTGTGAAGGGGCTCTTATTGACAATGGCAGATGTGACGAACAATGTTGTAAGTTAAATTGTTGTGACTGTTATTAATCAGATCAAAATTTGGCAACATGCTAGTAAATATCTAATTATCTAGGCTAAAGTATAGGTCATATCTTTTCAAAACGATGTGCTAAAAAGAGAAATTGTAGTTAATAACCATCCTGTGGTAAATAACCTTCTTCATCATGTTTATAACATTTGGAGATTTCAAACTAATAAAAACAATTTCTTGAATTATTGGTGTCTTCAGCTCTCAATCTTCGATAATTGATCACACATATTAGTTTATAGTTTTCAATCGAAGTTTACTAAATGTTTTCGTTTACTCACAATTCGACACATTGAATAGCTTATTTTCATGACAAAAGTAAACTTTTCTATCTAACCTATACAGGTCTTACCGTACACGGAGGACTGACAGACTGGAGTGGTTGGGGAACATGTACGTGTGATCACAGTACTGGAACAGGAACATGGAGCAGATCTAGATCTTGTAGTAACCCTGCTCCTTCCTGTTATGGAAGGTAATGAAACCGTTAATTTCGTACATCATGCTCCGTGGTTAATGCTGAATACAGAATACAGAGGGCAAGAGTCGTTTGTTAGATTCCTTGAAGAATAAAATTTTAACCAGGAAATTTATATTTCAGAGGTTGTGAAGGAGACCTGATTGATGTTGGAAGCTGTGACGATCAATGTTGTAAGTCAAATATTAGCATGTAGTATAGTCCTGGCAAGGTTACTGTTTATTAGTATGATACTTTTTATTAGTACAAAACAGGATCATGCCAACAAAAATTATTTAAATATATATACCTAACTATGGCAATGTTTGCACGATACTTAAAAGAAAAAGTTCAATCCAAACTCATTGAGACAGTTCGAAAATGGGCAACCAAAAAACTAAAAGTGCTTACATATTAAAAGTAAATTTATGCCTATGGCATTATGATGATTTGAAGATGAGAAAAAAGTGTGTGTTGCCTTACAATCCTTGAATCAAGTAAGTCAAACAACAAATAAATTTTTGTTTAGCAAACAAGTGATACCGCGGAATGAGAAATTTTAAAGCATTTTCTTAACCATTTATAATGATGCACCTTTTACAGGTCAAACCGTTCATGGCGGGCTAACAGATTGGGGAAGCTGGAGTACATGTGAGTGTGATCACAGTACCGGAACAGGAACATGGAACAGAACTAGATCTTGTACCAACCCGACTCCTTTCTGCTATGGAAGGTAAAATCTCTTTTGCATTTATAACGTTTGCACCATATATTTTTTTGCGTTATGAAATAACGGGATTGGGTAATAACCCTGCTCCTTCCTGTTATGGAAGGTACGCTATCAATTCCATACGCAACTTTGTATCAAAATTGGTATCTTGTAAGTAATGTTGGAAATCTGAGCACATAGCACATATGCAGTACAGAATAGATCTAAAGAATCTTTCTTTTCAATTCCTAATTAACAAGCATGCCCAACAAAATACATGTGTTTATGTATGTGGATTAACTGAAAGAAATTGCAAAAAAACTTTTCAGAGACTGTGAAGGGGCTCTTATTGACAATGGCAGATGTGACGAACAATGTTGTAAGTTAAATTTTTGTGACTGTTATTAATCAGATCAAAATTTGGCAACATGCGAGTAAATTTCTAATTATCTAGGCTTATAGTTATAGTTAAATTGTAGTTAATAACCTTCCTGTGGTAAATAACCTTCTTCATCATGTTTATAACATTTGGAGATTTCAAACTAATAAAAACAATTTCTTGAATTATTGGTGTCTTCAGCTCTCAATCTTCGATTGATCACACATATTAGTTTATATTTTTCAATCGAAGCTTACTAAATGTTTTCGTTTACTCACAATTCGACACATCGAATAGCTTATTTTCATGACAAAAGTAAACTATTCTATCTAACCTATACAGGTCTTACCGTACACGGAGGACTGACAGACTGGAGTGGTTGGGGAACATGTGAGTGTGATCACAGCACTGGAACAGGAACATGGAGCAGATCTAGATCTTGTACTAATCCAGCTCCTTCCTGCTACGGAAGGTATAAGGAAACCGTTAATTTCGTACATCATGCTCCGTGGTTAATGCTGAATGCAGATGATATTTTGGAGGGCAAGAGTCGTTTGTTAAATTCGTTGCAGAATAAAATTTTAACCAGGAAATTTATATTTCAGAGGTTGTGAAGGAGACCTGATTGATGTTGGAAGCTGTGACGATCAATGTTGTAAGTCAAATATTAGCATGTAGTATAGCCCTGGCAAGTTTACTGTTTATTAGCACGATACTTATAATTATTACAAAACAGGATCATGCCAACAAAAATGATTTAAATATTTATACTTTTATGTGGCAATGTTTTCATGATACTTAAAAGAAAAAGTTCAATCCAAACTCATTGAGACAGTTTGAAAATGGTCAACCAAAAAACTAAAAGTGCTTACATATATTAAAAGTAAATTTATGCCTATGGCATTATGATGATTTGAAGATGAGAAAAAATGTATAAGTGTGTGTTGCCTTAGAATCCTTAAATCAAGTAAGTCAAAAAACAATGAATTTTCATTAAACAAACAAGTGATATACCGCGGAATGAGAAATTTTAAAGCATTTTTCTTAACCATTTTAATGATGCACCTTTTACCTAGGTCAAACCGTTCATGGCGGGCTAACAGATTGGGGAAACTGGAGTACATGTGAGTGTGATCACAGCACTGGAACAGGAACATGGAACAGAACTAGATCGTGTACCAACCCAACTCCATTTTGTTACGGAAGGTAAAATCTCCTTTGCATTTATAATATGTTTTTTGCGTTATGAAATAACGGGATTGGGTTTTCCAATGATTTCAAGATTATCGAATGACGCTTAAACCATTTACAAAAACCTCAGAGACTGTATTGGAGATCTTTCGGAAAGTGGGACCTGTGACAGTTTGTGTTGTAAGTCTGCACTTTTCTGAGAAGAAATTGTAAATAGTGATCACATAATGCACATGCATTAACTGTTAATTTCCAATTGTTCAAACATTTTTAGAATAGTTAACTTGTTTCGGTTAGTGAGTTAAGGAAACTGTAACTTATTTAAGGTCAGACAGTAAATGGAGGCTGGACGGACTGGGAGTACTGGAGTACATGTGAGTGTGATCACAGCACTGGAACAGGAACATGGAACAGAACTAGATCTTGTACCAACCCCGCTCCTTTCTGCTATGGAAGGTGCTGAACTGTTTTATGTTTACGTGTTTGCAATACAAATTATGATAGTCAAGACACCAATGCTATTCTCATAAACGCCTTTTATAAACTTTCTGAACAGGTTGTCACGTCAGAATTATTTTCAGTGAATGTCTGGGAAACGATACAGAACATGGAACTTGTCATCATTTATGTTGTAAGTTGCAGTAGTCCGCCAATCAGTATGTTGTGGGAAATTGTTGGCTTTGTGCATTGGTTATGTCTTTGTAGAAGCTAGTTTCGATAAAGAAAATTTAATTCTTCCATAATATTATAATAATAACTAACTACATAGTTTAGTATTTTCTATAATTCATTATCTATAAAAATCTAGATTGTGTCCTCAATCATGATTATATCATACCAAATCAGTTGTTCTTGATAGCATTTAAAAAGCTTTATCGCTAATTTGAGATTTCAACAGGTCAGACAGTTGATGGAGGATGGACAGATTGGGGAAACTGGAGTACATGTGAGTGTGATCACAGTACTGGAACAGGAACCTGGAACAGAACTAGATCTTGTACTAACCCGACTCCATTTTGTTTTGGACAGTAAGTCCTTAAAAAATTACCTTATCTGCATATTGATATCTTTTAACTCTTTTCTTTTGATTGAAATTGATTGACGCACTTTTGAAGTATAATTATGTAGCATTAAAATTTAATTTGGTATAAAATGCCATGTAAGTTTTTTCTATACACTGAATCAAAGTAACAAAAAACTTACATGGCATTTAATCATAAATTGAGTTTTGATGTTGAATAGTTATATATAGTAACGGTATTTTAGGGAAGGATCGCAAATCTTTGACAGTGATTGACTAATGAAAAGCTATAAATAGGACCAATCAATATCGAGCAACGCTATTTCGAGATATACAAGATTTACATGAATCACATATTTTCTATACTACGTGTTCCCGTTTGAACCTAATTGGACCGATATGGCGATATGTTAATTGGACCAAGACGAATTTTCGAACTACGAAAACTGACTTTTTCTTTCATCGAGTTTTATATCATAAAACTTGTTCAAATTGTTGTGAGAATAACTACAACAAATATCAAATTAAATCAAGAAAAGAGAAAGTACTATTAGAAGTCATCTTAGTTCTTTGTCTTGTTAGTCTTTGAGCAAAACTATTCACCCTCATGACTCCCCAATATGACCTTTCTCAATCGTTATCAGCTTACCTTGCTCTACCAGTTACCATTATCTGCTTATCAATCAGCCATTGTGACGGGGAAGAAGTTGACAATGGAACTTGTAACGACCAATGCTGTAAGTTATTAGTTATTATTCCCTTTAGATTCTTATACGCTCGTTGGATATAATACTAAATTGTTTGAGCACTGTGTGTGTGTTATATTGAGCGTGTGTTTTATTTCTATATATCATATTATTATTTATGGTTAAATTTCTTTGATATAGGACATTAGGACGACCCAAACGTCAATTTGGTTTCGTCACCGTGTGTTGGGTATAGCCAAAATGGTCAATGGTCATACATGATCATTCACATATTTCTTGTTCTTTCCACAACATGTTGGATTTTTCCTACATCTATACTCATTTGAGTGAGCTTCTCTGTCTTGAACTTATAATCTGTAACTTATGATGATTTATAACTATTTGAAGTTTGAAATTAAAATAGTTAGTTAACCTTATAAATGGATTAATGAATTTATTATTCAACACCAACATTTTCCATAGTCATTACAACATAGTGCAATAAAAAGAGTAACATTGTTTTACCGTCCAGGCCTCACTGTTGATGGAGGTTGGACAGATTGGGGAAACTGGAGTACATGTGAGTGTGATCACAGTAACGGAACAGGAACATGGAACAGAACTAGATCGTGTACTAATCCAGCACCTTCTTGCTATGGAAGGTGAACAATTTTTTAATTAGCTAATTCAAACTCTTCTTCATACTTAAAGCCACTGATCATTTAAATGAGATGGTAAGATACCAAAATATGGTAAAACTGCTGTCACAATTAGTGTATCGTAACATTTTAAGGTTTCGAGTCATTCCGTCAATTAATAATCATGAATTTCAGTGATTGTGAGGGCGAAAAGTACAGTAATGGTACCTGTGACGATCAATGCTGTGAGTTCAGATAACGTCTGAATAAATTGATAGGGATACCGCGAATATTCCATGGTCGATCGATCAAACATTCTATATTTGATCGATCGAATATCGAATATCAAATCAGGATGAAAATTTCAAATATTTAATCGATCGATTCATCGGTATCAAATCATCAAGTGTTCGATATAATATAGACTATGTGGAATATCGAAAATCGAAAATCAAATACGATTGTGGTTTCAAATGAATATCGAATTATAATATTCATTGAGCTATCCGGTATCCCTAGTCTAAAACATGTCCCTGTGGTACACCGCAATTAGTGAATTAGACATTATTGACGGTTTTTTATATTTATATTTGATCATCGTATGTTAATCAACGCTACTCATGTTAGGTAAAACTGTTGATGGAGGATGGACAGATTGGGGAAACTGGAGTACATGTGAGTGTGATCACAGTACTGGAACAGGAACCTGGAACAAAACTAGATCTTGTACTAATCCATCTCCTTATTGCTATGGAAGGTGAAGTTTTGTATTTACTTATTGATTTTGCCCGTTCATATCATGCTTGATTTCTATATTTTGTCATAATTTGAAAAGCCACTATGTTTTTAGTTTACCTTTTGTTTTCAGTGAATGTGAAGGCGAAAACGTGAAAAATGGAACATGCGACGACCAGTGTTGTAAGTTTTTATCTCATCTCCAGTTTTTTGTATTCATTGAAGTAGTTGATCAGCATTACTATTCATATTCAGGCTGGTCTGCTGGTAGCCAGATTGATTGGTTTCTTTAGGAAGATATTATGATAATGAAGATCCCAATATAAGATTTAGTGCTTATCACAACATCGCTTTTGAGTAAGACTTATACAATTCAGCTGCTACACTTAATATCCTGTCGTTTAAAAAGCTTTATCGCTAATTTGAGATTTCAAAAGGTCAAACTGTGAACGGAGGATGGACGGATTGGGGAAACTGGAGTACATGTGAGTGTGATCACAGTAATGGAACAGGAACCTGGAACAGAACTAGAAACTGCACTAACCCTGCTCCCTTCTGCTATGGCAGGTAAAATAAAATTCCGATTCAGCATTGCTCTCAGAAATGACATAAATGAACGGGTAACAATATCTTATCTGCAGCTGTATCGTTCTTTTTATTAAGAATTTTATGCTGAAATTGTGAGAAGCATAATAGAAAACTAATTTCAGTTATTGCGATGGAGAGAAAGCCGAAAACGGAAGTTGTGACGATCAATGTTGTGAGCAATTTTTCCAAGTTACTTTCTTTTTAATAAACCCTTGACACTGGCTGCAGTAATGTTTCATTATCGGCTTTATTCGTTACAAATTCGATGATAAAAAGGAATTTCTTTTAACGGGCTCACCGTGCAGGCCTAACAGTTTATCAACAAAACTGCTAAAGGTTTGCTCAAGTTTTGATGAAGTAGAAAATCCGCGTTTTATTAGGTCAAACTGTTGATGGGGGATGGACAGATTGGGGAAACTGGAGTACATGTGAGTGTGATCACAGTACCGGAACAGGAACCTGGAACAGAACTAGATCTTGTACTAATCCAGCTCCTTATTGCTATGGAAGGTGTGTATACCGTCATGATAATTTCAAGCTTTTGTTTTCGTTTTTGCTCTTTCGAAGGACGCTTAGCTATCTTTAAGAAGGTATGTATCTTTATGAAGGTATGTATCTTTATGAAGGTATGTATCTTTAAGAAGGTATGTGTATGATCTTCTTTAAGAAGTTATGTATAAATCTGACAGTTTGTAGGATAAAATCCTTAGAGCTGTGTTTCCACTATGTTTTGAGGGATTTTCACGATCAGTGATTGATTGAGTATTGATTTACAGGTAGAGGTTGAGAAACGGCGCAATAGAAATTGCAATATGAGCAGAATTAATAAATAGATTGGGCAGAACCATGTTATCTTATTCTAATCTTACAAAATATGAATTTTCTCTCTATGCAGGCTTATCTCATGTTTGCATGATGACAGTTATAAGTTATATTGATACCAACCGACCTTGTTATATTTTCAGTGACTGTGTTGGTGATACAACCGATAATGGAACATGTGACGACCAGTGCTGTAAGTTCTAAGATACAGTTTTAAAACCTTGAAGTGGACCAAGTTTACATCCCTGTGATACACCATACCCTTGAACTATTTCCAAGGGATTTAAAGCAAATCTATACTTAAAGTAAGTCAGCATGATATGAAATTATATCTTCATCAGTAATCCATGTGCTATTCAGGTCTTACCATCAACGGAGGTTGGACAGATTGGGGAAACTGGAGTACATGTGAATGTGATCACAGCACTGGAACAGGAACCTGGAACAGAACTAGATCGTGTAGTAATCCAGCTCCTTCTTGCTATGGAAGGTATCGGCAGATCGGCCACAATAATTCAACATCATGAGCAAATAAAATCGAAAAAGTTAATAGATATGAATAGGGGACAATGTGTATGCGAGGGAATGCAATAAGTAGTAAATTTTAACTTGACATAATGAAATATATAAATATGTAATTAGATAGATTAATAATGAAGCAAGAAGTCTTTACTGCTGAAATCGACTTGTAATTACAACTTCAGTGACTGTGACGGTGAAAGAGAAAGCAGTGGAACGTGTGACGACCTCTGCTGTGAGTTAATTGAAATTCTCGTCTTATACCTTAAATACTTTTTATACTTCAATACGATAATAAAGTCAATTCCGGCCGGATGACCCTATAAGTGTTTTATCTTAAATCGGTGTATAGATGCTTAAAGATCATCGAAACAATAATGTACTATGTCAATACAACGAATAACTAATCATTCTATGTTGATATACATAGGAAGGTTCCACTTTTTGGATGAGTACTTAGCATTTTCAGACGGAAGCACTAGTCCACAATAATGTGTATAGAAGTTATATTGCTGATATTAAAAGGGAATTTAATACGCGGATTTTTTTCGTAATCAGCAAACTTCAGTGGATCCAATTGAATCCGGGATGGAAAAAGTATACAGATCATGGAGTATCGTCCACATAAGATGGTATTGAGCAAACCTTTAGCAGTTTTTCTATACAAATTTTTTGTGGACTGGTGCTTCCGTCTGAAACTGCTAAATATTTATCCTAACAGTGGTATAACCTCCTTTGGCTTTGTGTATCAACAAAACTGCTAAAGGTTTGCTCAAGTTTTGATGTAAGTAGAAATTCCGCGTTTTATCAGGTCTGACAGTGAATGGAGGTTGGACAGATTGGGGAAACTGGAGCACATGTGAATGTGATCACAGCACTGGAACAGGAACATGGAACAGAACTAGATCTTGTACCAACCCTGCTCCTTTCTGTTATGGAAGGTGAAAGCTTTATAATTTTTTGTAAGTTTGACTTAAATTGATTCATACCTAATTTGAGGTTTCTATTGATAAACAATGAATTTTTGTTTTCAGAGAGTGTAAAGGTGAAAAGGGAGACAATGGAACATGTGACGACCAATGCTGTGAGTTTGATCGCCAACCCACAATAATCAGCTTTTACACCTTTAATTTCATAATTTGTTCATGAATGTTGCATTGTTAAATTGATACTAATTATTGTTAAATTGTTTCCAGGTCAAACTGTTGATGGAGGATGGACAGATTGGGGAAACTGGAGTACATGTGAGTGTGATCACAGCACTGGAACAGGAACCTGGAACAGAACTAGATCTTGTACTAATCCTGCTCCTTCCTGTTTTGGCAGGTGATCAAAATTCAGATGTTTCACTTCCCAAATACACAAGAAAAACTTGTAATATTTTCTACTAACGATAATTTTAAACTATTTTATTAGCGAAGTATTATTTTTGTTTCCTTGAATATTTGATATTTCAGATCGTGTTTTTAAAACATAAGGCCGATGCTCTAATTATTACTGAATGACTAATTCACTTTGAAGCACACTTCGAAATTTCATTAGTAGTAGTACTATAATTGACCTGTTGTTTATATTTTTCTCGTCTTAGGCTACTTGACATGAACGCTGATCGCGGATGATTTTCAATATAATTGTTATTGAATATATTATTGTTATGATAACTTTTTCTAACCTCTTATTCTGTATTCCCTTTATAAAGTTATATGTTTATATATATATATATACTCACATTTATCTCAGTGACTGCGAAGGCGAGAAACTAAACAATGGAACATGTAACGACCAATGCTGTGAGTTGGGCTTAAATAATGAGTATTTTAAGCACAATCCTATTATTGATTATTATCAAGTATATTTAATGAATGAGGTTAATTAGTTTGGATCCTTTTCGAGATACCGCACAGTATGTTTTCTCCAATTCCTAAGATTGACAACTTTCATGTTTTAGATTAACTTAAGGTCTTCTGCTGATAGACTTATCGATATTAAGATTTGAATAATATATGTGTAACATTATAAGGTAAAACTGATGATGGAGGTTGGACAGATTGGGGAAACTGGAGTACATGTGAGTGTGATCACAGCACTGGAACAGGAACCTGGAACAGAACTAGATCTTGTACTAATCCTGCTCCTTTCTGTTACGGAAGGTAAACAGTTTTCTCCTTAAGTGATTGGATATATAATTTGTTATTAGATGCACACTTTGTAAAATGATTATCCATACCAACATCAGTTGATAAAAATTGGAAATCATTTAAGATATCGCTATGAGAATTGATAATATACTAGTTGATTGCAATAGGGATTTTGTCATAACATATTATTGATCAGTATACCATTTTCAGCGATTGCGATGGGGCTGCATCACAGTTGGCAAAATGTGACGAATTGTGCTGTAAGTCCGTTAGCTGAAATCATCGTTTATAAGGAAATTTCGAATTACCTAACTCGACTTAAGCTAACAAAATAAGTAATGGAGCAATAAGTGAACATTTGCCTTGTTTGAATTGAGCTGCCTTGGTTGCAGGCATACAAGTCGATGGTTCATGGTCTGAGTGGGGTAACTGGAGCAAATGTGACTGCAACAATATCACGTCTACAGAAAACAGAATGAGGTCAAGAACATGTTCCAATCCGGAACCTAGTTGCTATGGAAGGTGTTAATTTTGTACCTTGTTAAACCTTATCCCGGTTTTTATATGATCTGGTAGACTTATATAATTGTGAACCAATTAATATTCTTCAATTTTATAACTTTAAAAGTAAGGAAATGGAACTAATTTCAGGAACTGTGAAGGGAGCGATCTACAACAATCATCCTGTGCCGCACATTGTAAAAGTAGGAAGTTTTGAGGAATCTTTATTTATTGCTTATGTTTCAGATCATAATGTGTTGAATAATTACCTAAATCAAACTTGTTGAATAGTTAAATATGATATGCGATAGTTACATCGATCAAACTTGTTGAATATTTACATATGATCTGCGATAGTTACATCAATATATATGATAGACGATAAGTCGATTATTGCTGTGAAACTCGGCAGTTTTTTAATGTCAAATACTTGATCTGATTCAAATATCCTTCAGGCATCCTTCCCGGATTGTTTGCTGCAGATGGTCCCTTTGGGTTGAGCAGAAATCTCATCATTATAATTTCATGTGGGGTTGTCGCCCTTGCCGTAGCTGTTGTTATTGCCGCTGCTATGAAGTACTCTGAGAGAAGGAAGAGAGAAAGGGAGACTGAGAATGCCAATGAAAATTCTGAAGACTTACTACAGCATGGTAAATACTCTATGCAGTATACTGAGCTATAATCTTTAATTCAATACAAAGTCATGAATATTTTACTTTAAGTAACTAATATTCTTAAATACTAATTTTTATTTAACCCTGTTGAACATCTCAGATACTCCACAGCCAACCTCATATTTTCAGTGACAGAATTTCATTTCGAATCGCCAAGACAAGGGACGATGGAACTCGACATCGAATCAAAAGTTGGACCTTCTAAAGAGACAGAGGAGCTGGCAAACGACTACATTGACTACAAGGAAGTTCCTCCAGAGGATGACTACATCGACTATACTGGACTCTGATTTTTGTAATTGACATGCCATTTCTAACAAAATTTTGTGATTTGATGTTTTATTTTTCCATCTCTAATACGTTTTTGCCAAAGGCAAAAAAAAGTTGAGTAGTGAAAAGGAGGAACCTCGACGAACTTTGAGGAACTTCGAGCAACTTGTAGGCAGGAGGAATTTATGGAGGGACTTTTTATGGACTTTTTACATTTATACAAAAAGAAAAGAAAATAAGGAAACAATTTGATTGTTTTTTATACAAAACAAAAAGCAAAAAAAAGATAAAACATTTTGATGATGAATTGGAGAGTTTGATTTAACCCAATAATATCACAAACACGAATTATACGATCCAAATCAGGAAACTTAGCAGTTTTTTGGGTCAAAAAAATTTTCTTAGCGGGGTGATGTAAGCGGCCTTTTTGGTTCTTAGATACGTTTAGTATTGAGTTCTTGGAGTTGGATTTAAGTTTTCTTGGGCAAATATTTTAGGGATATATTTTGGCTAGCGGTAAGTTTAAAATTAACGTAGGTGTTTAGGTCACGAGTGAAAAGTTTTGTTAATAAGATTTTTAGGTTTTGTTTGAGTTAAGTACTGAAGATTTCGATTAACCTAGTTTTAAGTTTGAGGCTCATGTGTTAGCGCGGTGCCACCGTCAGAAAGTAGCTTTATTTGGTCTTTCCCTCGAATCAGAGAAAAACTAAATAAGGGGTCGTTCACATATGACGTCATCACCTAGGGGGGAGGGGGGTTTCCAAATGATGATGATTGATGTCAACGGGCGATGCGCGTCTAGAATTTCTTCGATTTCGAAATTGTCGCCAGGCCAGAAATGCGTGAGAGCGCGTGATGGCCGCGACAGTAGGTTATCAACCTACAATGATTGATGACGATTGATGACGAGGGGGGAGGGGCCAATGACGATGTCA
>JH152850.1:2102-23110 GCA_000226015.1 Mnemiopsis leidyi | reverse complement strand
TGCGTGAGAGCGCGTGATGGCCGCGACAGTAGGTTATCAACCTACAATGATTGATGACGATTGATGACGAGGGGGGAGGGGGCCAATGACGATGTCATTTAAAATTTTTAGGATTTATAGGACTTTATTTGAAATTTTTTGATTTCTTTTGAAAATTTTTATCAGAATTTTACAAAATCAGATTCAGAAGAAAAATTTTCAAGTAAAAATTCTGATTCAGAAATCTGGCGTAATACTGTGTTTTCACTGACATAATATAAAAACTTTCAAAAATGACTGTAAATTTAAAGACCAAAAATCAAGTTTTTTTGACATGAAGTAGGGGGGGGTTCTGACTGTGATGATGTCATTATGTTAATTTACCTCTGACATTTAGGGGGGGTTTTGTCATGATGATGAATGATGACGGAGGGGGGGAGGGGGTTAAAAATGTCCGAAAATTTGCTGACGTCATATGTGAACGACCCCTAAGGGAAAAATTGAGTTCTTACAACTCACAATTCGCGCATCTGGTGCTCTACCTAAGACCTAACTCGGCCGGTCGTGACTCCATTAATACCATCAGAATGAGAATAAGCCCTGGGCCTAGTACACAACTGAAGCAGACGCAAGATACACTTGTATTGGTAAAGACTCTATTTTGGAGGCTGGACAGCTCACTACAAGGGATTGGACGAGTTCTGATCTTCATAGCTCAGCATTGTTGTTTTCTTTTATATGAGTAATGAGTAATGAGACCAAACTAAGTGAACAGAATTCTTGGTACATGGTAGAAAGTTAGTTTTTTAGTTGATGTATTGTACTGTAGTTGTAGGGGGTAGGTATTTTAAAATTTTCCTAACATAAATTATTAACCTTAATCTTCATTTTTAGACAAGGATGTAGCTGAAGGGGCAGGCCGTTAGGCCGTTAGGCTACCAGAATCACAAAGAGTTTAGGTGCGCATAGCGAAATTTAACCAAAATGGTCGCCAGCGCTGTTAGGCCTAGGGGTCGTTCACATATGACGTCATCATCTAGAGGGGAAGGGGGTTTCCAAATGATGACGATTGATGACGAGGGGGAGGGAGTTTGGCCAATGATGATGTCTTAAAAAATTTAAAGGATTTTTTGAAAATTTTTGATTTCCTTGAAAATTTTCATCGGAATTTTACAAAATCGGAAGGAAAATTTTCATTTTTAAAAGCTCCCCTTAGGCGTCCTCCGCCGCAGCGTCCGGTCCCCATTTTGAAACATCCTCTAAGAAATTTTGCTAATCCATAGGCCCAAAGGTTTGCACCATGACATTTGGGATAATCACATAGGTGTACTTACATTAATTTAAGTGATTAATACAAATAAAATAGAAATATTGATTGCATAATGAAGCGCTGAATATTTAATTAACAATTACCAATAATATTTACATAAAAATTCAAATGTAAACAAATCTTTAAGCCCTTTCTGTGCAACATCACAGCTATTTTTGCGAAAGGTTGAAAGCAGTGTTTAATTCATAATCACATAAAGCAGATACCACATGAAATGAATAAAAAAATACGTTTCCTTTTTAGCATTTCAGAGTTCTCTTTTTGCACAGATTACTGGCCACATGTAAAGAATTTGATACAGATTCTCACGTAGTGTACATTCTATACATATTTTCAGATGATGACTGATAGATATCAGGCATGTCAGCCAACAGGACCATCTGAATCGTGAGCTATAAAACTAAAAGTAAACCGTTACCAAGTTCGATCACGTCCCCGAAAAATCTTGAAAACTCATGTTTCAAATCGGAAGTTAACAATTCAAACGTGAACATTTGCAGAAAAGCATTTTACTAGGTGGACAAGAAGTCTACCACATGCAAGCTAGTTTTGTAGGAGAACTTGACTTTCTACCATCGTTATAGCCGCGTAGGGTTATCGTGTAATGAATATTATTTGAACGAAAATACCAGAACATAATTTAGATATATAAAATGTAACGAGGAACCCGGTTTAATGAAACAAAATAACGTTTTTTTCATAAATGTAAACTGCCTATAGAATTTGGAATACCACAAATCTAAATTCGAATATATAAGAAGAAACTTGCAGCATGTTTTATCTAACTCATCTGTGTATAACTTTAAAGACAAAGTATTTTTATTTTGGAACCCTAACCCTATTACGTATTGAACTTAAAGTACTTTATTTTAACTTTTATTTTAAAATGTAACAATGTATCACTTTTAATGATATTGATATGAAATGAACTTAAATCTGGTTAAAGTAAATAATAATTAATTGTCTCGGACATCATTGACCACACAAGATTTACGCACGGTCGTATTTCTAACATCAGTTCTATTTTCAAGCTTGCTTCGGCCCCACTTTGGTTTTGAGACGATGTTCTTGGCGATCTTGAGAGTTGAGACAGCGACCAAATTTGCTCAGCTACAACTAAATGCAGGGAAACATTACAGCATCACTGATCAGTGCTTTAGCTTGATGGTTATATCACCGAACTCTTTCTCTTCTTCTTGCGAGACGTGGACGTGGTTGAACTTCTTCAATACTGAGGTAAATGAGGTTTTCAGAGAAAATAAAAAGGTGATACGTTTAATACTGAGGTAAATGAGCTTTTTAAAGAAAATAAAAAGGTGATACGTTATCATAAGAGACAGCGCCATTTTGAATCATTGAAGATAAGTTGTAAAATTTTATGAATCAGGTCGTAAACTGATTATCAGTCGCAGTCTAAGATGTTTGTGAGCACGTTCCGTTATAATAACACTTACGCAGCAGTTGATAGAAAGCAAGAGCAGCAGTTTTTCTTGTGTGAGTGTGAGGAACCAAATCTTCAAAAGTGATCTGATCTTTATCGTCAGTGAAGTTTCGTTTTACGAACCTGAAATTTTTTTGATTGATATTTGATGTATTGATATCAAATAATTGGGACAGTAATCGTAAATCACATAAATGGGACTAAATGATTGTCTGCTGATACTCTCAATATTTCTTTAAATTTGAATAAGTTGCAGCCATTTTATATTTGTTTTGATGTCTTCATGCCCGGTCGTGAATTGATGGACTTGAAATTAAGGCAAAAAATGCACCAAAATTTATATGTATTTAAAATAGGTTTCACGAATTGGGTTTAGCTGACTTTAAGTACTTTCTATGCTTATTCAACTGTACTCCTACTTTTAACGTTAAAATAAATCATTCGCATTATTGGTTTTTAAGTCATCGCACCTAACTGTATGGTGGATCTCGATCATCGAAATTACAGCCCCCTTACTAACCGAGTTTGTCATTAACAAAGTTAGCGAAGTTAGGCAACACCATGGCATGTAGTGCCTAACATGCTATAACAGTGTCTCACACGCGTCAAACAATCGCTTAAAAACTGATTAATCTCAGTAAAGCATGCTGTAATGATGTTTAAGCGTCGCTTGTAAATAAACCCCTGTCCAATAAGATGCTGGCGGTGATTTACGGTCAACCCTAAACCTTCTTCTTCTTTAAGGGGGCAGGACCAAGGCCCTAAACCTTACTTGGTCCTTATCATTGGTCGGGATACTACAATCTTTCTGCAGTTTGACTCGTCTTCATGATGTTGCTTCTAATCGTAATGTTACAATTGGTTTCCGGGAAGCAAGCTCTCTCAAACAAGTCACAATGTTGGAAAAAAGGCATAAAATCTCTCGTGAATTCTTATGGAGCGTTCGGATCGGCCGACTTTGAAGCGTGTGCTAGGCTACTGCTGCGCGAGGACGGATTTCTTTCAGCCACAGTCGACACGGAAACACATGTATGTTTCTTATCCCACAGTATGGAATCTGTCAAGGATGTACCAGAAACACTGTGGTATACAAATAAGGCGTGCCTGGAGGCCGACAATCAAATCATAACAGGTGGATATTCGATTTATTTTGGCGTTATTTTTCCTTTTCATCGTCATCTCATTAAGCTCAGTGCTCACAGCATCATTTCTTTGTGGACAAACACGAAGTGATAGCTGGCGAGAAATCGTGTGCCAAGTCATGAGACATGGATTGGATTTTATTGTGAATTTAAGAGTTAATGGAGCGGTGACCGCACAACAAACTTAGCATTTAACTCAGATATTCCTTCAACTCTGTGAAGACGAACTAATAGCCATCCTGGGTGGTAGGTTGCCGGTTCTCATGACTTACGTGTTACTATTACAATGAAACGATGAATCGCAGCAGCAAACTTCTAGTCTGTCTCTTAAAAGTATTTAAGTCACGTCGAATAAATAGGAGTAGGTCGAAACATAACCGATCAAATAGATTCTCCGTTCATTAAACCAAGCCACGTCACATGCACTTACACACGGAGGTTATTAGAACAACTCGCTCTACTAAAACTATAGTAGAGTACCCTTATATCACTGTCAGTAAAATAAAAGGGAGTAAATAATACTGCATGCATAAATTGACTTTGCACAACGACGAAATTATGCTCAAATTTGTTGAAATAGATATGAGTTATGATAACTACCTAATGATAACTATCGATATGATACAGGGGTGGAGGAACATGCTTAAAACTGAGTGGGGGGGGGCCACTTCGCATCTCAAAATTTGCCACAGTGCTCTGTGCCATCTTACTCCCCTGGGCGTAATGTAGTCGTTTATTCACCCAAAAATAAGGAGTCTGCTTAACTGTTGTTTTTTGTTCCGGCCAGTTAAAGTCTAATCAGCCCACCGCATGCGAATATTTTTAAGAAACTGTGCATTAAAAGTTGGTTTTGAACCCTTCAGACAATATAGCTTGGTTGTTTTGTGAGTTTAGACAGTGCTATTTAATCAGAGAAACTGTGCTGGGGAGTAGGTATTTCAAAAGTCTTACACAGAACTCCTAGCACTGCAATCAAATGTGTCAAAATTTTCAATGAAGGAACTTTTTGGGGGCAGGCACCCCCCTGTTCCGCCACCCCTAATGTGGTCAAATGAATTAAGACAATGAGTTCGACGGTTTGCGGTTGGGGCGGCAATTATTACAAGTTCATCTCGACTTAGTCGCTTATTTTTTCAGTGTTTACATAGATGTTAATTGTTAACATTAGTTTCATTGCAACCGCGACCGTCACAATCGGGCAAGGAAAACAACTAAGTGAGAAAGCGACGACACGCGCGCGCCTGTATTTATGTCGCGCTAATTGGTTAAGTTGTACTTTGTACGCAATACGACAAAAAAAGTTCCCGCCAAAACAGCGCGTTCCATCGCCCAGTCCTCACTAAATCTATTATTGCAAGTTCAGGCATGCCAACAGATTACATCACTTATCAATAAGCATAATTATCGGAAATTCCTTAGCAGTCTCATGAGAAACATTGATAAGAAAGACGGAGGTTAACGACATAGTAAGAGATAAGAAAACAGATAACATTGACTAACCCGTAAAATTTCTGGCTCTCCCTATGGGGAAAGTACTTGTAAGTCGACATATTTTCTCCGGCTACCGTTTCCTCCTGGGGAACTCCAGATAAACGTTCAATAAGAGGTGTTCTAGGTCGTTCCGGACTAGATCTTTCCACCTCGGTCTCGTTGAGTGGAGTTAGAGGTCGATCGGTCATCTGATAAAGGAAATGTGTTAATTAGAATATTAGATGTCATTGTTAATTGGGTAATTACGCTAATGGGGAACATTTCAATGGGGTAGTTGGTACAATAAAGTGTTATGCTATCGGCAGTCCGCTCGATGATTATTTATGAAACCAAATCCTTTATTTAGTGTCAATAACACTGTACACGGTACATTTTGTGTACATTGTGTACATTGTGTACACAAACTCTACTATATAACCGAAACTGGGTGTAAAGTTTGAAGCGCAACAAAATACCTCCGCATTGTTTGTTTCCTGTCCGAACATGGTTGAAGATTCCTGGAAAATGTCCGAAGGAATGTCAGGAATCTCCGATAGTCGAGGTGGCTGAGGCAGGTCACTCAGGTCTGCGTCTTGGTTTGTTGGTTCCTGACGATATGTCGTTTAACTGCTGATAACATACTTTTAAGTTCCATAAAAACTAGGCCTTTATATGGCCTATTGGATGTCATGTCAATTGTCAGCCTAGCCTGGTATCCTTCAAATATGATCAGACTGCAATAGAGTCGACAATTCTAAGTCTGATGACGCGACCATTATAATAACCACACTAGAACGATTATCATGATAACTAAAACTAGGAGTGGAATGTATAATAACTACACTAGAACGATCATTATGATAATTAAAACTAAGAGCTGAGTGTATAATGACTACACTAGAACGATTATCATGATAACTAAAACTGAGAGCTGAATGTATAATAACTACACTAGAACGATTATCATGATAACTAAAACTAAGAGCTAAATGTACCTCCATAATTGGAAGGAGTTCTCTGGGCTCCAGACGGATCTCACTTTCTTCAAAGTTCTCCAACTGTTGTATGGGAGACAACATGGGTCCAGCAAGACCGCTTTCTGAACAGAACAGAAGTGTTACAAGGTGACAATCACAGAGTGAAATGTAACGTTTTACAATGTGCCCTTTTTCATTTACATTTTTTGAGTCATCGTTGTAACATTGTAAGCAAACCGAAAAAAAATACTTGGTTTTTTGGGTGATCACCCACAGATCTAAAAATACTTTTTTGGGATCTCATACTGACAGATAATTTTACTGACAGATCATTTTACTGACAGACAGTTTTACTGACAGATAACTTTACTGGCAGATAACTTTACTGACAGATAACTTTACTGATGGGACTGACCTCGTGTTGGCTTCATGACAGTGCTAGTTCGGAATCCTGGTGCTCCAAAGTTGTCAGAATCTCGCGATACGCTCCCTGTCATGTGACTTGTTAGTCATTGAAGTGTTAATTTTTGGAATTCCTTGTGAATAAATGTTATACTGACTAGACTTAATGTATAGTTTTAAAACTGACAGGTAAATGAATGCAACCAAGGCATGCAACTAACAAGTCACATTGGTAAGTGTAATATAAACTTATTAACAAATTCTGCATTGTAAAATGAAGTATATTTAAGAGAGTAACATTTCAACACGCTTAATTTAGCACCATGCATAATTCAATCATCAGTGAGATTATAATTACTGATTATTATTACTGGTTATTATAACTGATTAACATTACTGATTACTATTACTTAATACTAATTACTAATTGATTATAATTATAATTGATGATTATAAATACTGAGCTCCAGAGCACAAAGTTGTTCTGTTAAAAAAATTCACTCACCGGTACTGTCTAATCTTGTCAAGTCTCCCTGAAATAATATGAAGTTAGAAACTTGTGACCAGATATGTAACTATTGACTTGACACGTGATTTAACATGTTATTCAACACGTGATAAAACACGTGATAAAACACGTGGAAAAACAAAGTAAGTTCGATACAATTATTTAAATAATTTGCAGGAGTCTCAACAAAAACAGGAGGCATACTTAAATACAGTCAATAAAAACAACATCATCTTTAAATGACTGGCAAGTAAAAATAGAACAGAATGTAAGTGGAGAGAAAGTAGAACATCTAGTCCAAGTATACGGTTAAAAAAAACAAGATAACAGTGAAAGAAGACCGACCTCGATCTCGCTGATATCCTGAATAGTACTGTTCCCCCCGAATCTACCGATCTCCACGTCCGACAGAACAGAGGACCGGGCACGCTTTCTAGAACTTTCTCCCACTACATCGTCCTGGTGTTCCGTTGTCGAGGTGTCTGTCACGTGACGAGATAACTCCGCACTGAAATTTATGTCATCTTTATTGTTAGTTCAACTAGCGTTACAAGTTCTAGTTAATCAAACGGACAGGCATTGCATGAAATTTCAAGTTATTAGAACAGACAAGAATGTCAGGTTAACCGAGATTACTTAAGAACAAGGACTTCGATTCACCGGGACTCACATGGTTGAAGACATTAGAACCGATCACCCAGGCATATCACGTCACCCTGGAACCAATTCATATCACCCAGGAATATACTAACTGTTATCACCCTTGAACTTACTGATAAGCGATATCCCGCTTTTTTGAAATGATATTTTATTTAAGTGACACCTAATGCAGAAAGTTACTGAGCTTGTGCGTGTGGGTGGTCTAAATGGTCTTAAGGTGCATAATTATCCAAACTGCTAATCGAAGTGAAGCAGCTAGATTGAAATCTGTCGATGTTTAAAAGCTCAACCCATAAAAGGAAGAATTCTCATCGGTTGTCGAACGTTGAAATTGAGTTTAAGTCAAAGAACAAACATAGCAATAACGTGATGTCCAAATTCCCCCAAGATCTTGCAGCATTCCCAACAATGACAACAATGTGGGAAGATTACATTTCACAAATTTAATGAGCTCGTGCTTCGAGCCAGAATCTCCCATGTTTTGACGTCAAGAATGAAAAGTGAAGCCACAGACCCCACGCAGGGTCATTAAATTTCTTTAATCACTATTTCTGACACGTCACTTATATAGCATCAATCATTGACTATTTGATAAATTATTGTGTCATTACAATATCCTACTGCCTCTGACTCAGAGGATGTAACAGTTGTGTCTTTACAATTTCTTAGCTGAACGAGACCACAATATTAGAAAATAGGGACAACAAGGACAAAAACTAGAACAAGGAGAACAAGAACGAGAATAAGAACAATAAAATACAACAAGAATCTAAGTAACAAAAACAATGAAAAGAAGCAAAGAGAAAGACTCACTCAATCTCCTTCTGTCGCTCCAACATCTCCGTCAGATCATGATCTCCAGAATGAGCGCACCTCTCCCACAGCTTCATCAGCTCCGGAACTCTGTTCATGAAGCTCCGGTGTGGTTGTCTAAACAGTTCCTCCGGGGTCGGTCTTATCTGAAGTATCAGGTTAAGTGATGCCAAGTGATGCGGATTGAAGTGATGCAGGTTAAGAAAAGCTGAAAATACAAGTTCAGCTGTCTATACCAGTAAGAACTGACCCCCTCATGAGAATCACGTCAACCCACCTTGTGAACGAGAACCGGATCGGAACACAGCGCTTGTCTTGAATTCTTCATGAACTTCTTCATCTCCTTGACGGAGAGCTGGTTTGTCTTGTCCACTACCAGCTGTCTCTTCCGCTTCCTCTTCGCGGGAGCGTCTTTCGGTGTCGGGATCTGGGGAAGGACAAACGAGTTTGTCGCGTCGAACGCCTGGTGGAAAAATAAAGGGTTAAGACGGGATTGTTGTATTTGTATTTGTTTTTGTATTCGTATTTGTATTTGTATTTGTATTTGTATTTGTATTTGTATTTGTATTTTTATTTGTATTTGTATTTGTATTTGTATTTGTATTTGTATTTGTATTTGTATTCGTATTTGTATTTGTATTTGTATTTGTATTTGTATTTGTATTTGTATTTGTATTTGTATTTGTATTTGTATTTGTATTTGTATTTGTATTTGTATTTGTATTTGTATTTTTTATTTGTTACACCTGTACCCAGGCTTTTACAGTTATACTGGAGGGGCTCCTGGAAGATTCTAGATCTATTAACGGAGACCCTCCTCATTTAACACCCAATCACGGTTTCCCGGTCATTCGGCTAGTCAACCGAATAAAGGGTTTACTTACTTTGATACTTTGATTAGATGGGGGTTGTTCTCAAATCTTCTGATATGATATGGAAAAGTCACAAAAGTAGATATGTATTATACTAGACCAGTTTAAGAAAAATAATCTTAAAATACATCTGAGTACAAAATAACATAGATGTAATTGTAATACCTTCTCCTGAGCCAATCTCAACGGCTTCTTCGCCATCCTCTGAGACCTCCTTACAGCATTGGGATCCCTATTTTCTTTCTCCGGATCTTCTTCAACTAAAGTTCCGTCGTTTTCCTTGTCTACATTTTCTTCAGGAACATTTTCAACATTCTCTACATTTTCAACATTCCCTACAGTCTCTGTTTCTCCGAGCGGTACAGAAACTTCCAGGGGAGGCTCGTTTTCTTTGTTGGAATCGTGAAAATTGAGAGAAACTGGCGGTTCGTTCTCCTTGTTCATCTCATTTAGGTACGGGTCTTTTTCAATACCTGAACATGGGTCAGTCAAACTTGGTGAGTAGAATAAGGTGTTTAGGGGAGGGTCACGAATTTTTCGTCTCATGGAGCAACGCGACGCTATCACGTGATATAAACTATTTGTAGCTCAACTTTTCTCCAAATATACTTTCTTTAGACCCGGGCTGCACTTAAGTTTGAGTAAAATTTGAAATATCCACGGTTGTAGGAAACGAGAGTCCGGGGCAGTTCATTTTGAAGATAATTAGTATTTTTGTGCTGACGCACTACATCGTGCTATTCATGTCTTATTTCAAAATGAAAAGGTTGAAACGAAGATCAACATGAATTCTTTCAAGCAAATGTCACCCCTCAGCCAAATTAAAACACACTTACGAGAAGACAACTCTTCCAGGATCATATCTCCGATATTTCCTCCTTGTTCATGTGCGCTCGGTTCGTTGTCTAACATCACCGAATCTTCAGCACCTAAAATGATAAATTTAGTAAAGTAACAAAAAAATTAGTGAGCAGGATTTATAACTCTGGTGATCCTACCAAAGCTAAAGCACTCTCTGAACAAAACGATGTACTATTTTGCATGGTGTATGCCATTTCGAAACACATCAATAGCAGCTTAATGATGCTTTTGATGAACAATGAGTTTCTTTTAAATTAACGTTTTTAGATCGTGTTAAAGGGATTCTAGCAAATGAAACATTCATATTGTACCGTGACAGACTTAATAGTAAAATTTCTATTTACTAACTGCAACGATTAAAATAAAAATTAAGAATGTATGAGGAATCTTTTTAAGAAAGAATGTAATGGTTGCACTAAAGATTGGCGAGGATAAAGAATGGGATTGTTACAATCAATGCTCGACACGGAATCCAGTGGCTTGTCTTTAGATTCCAAAATAAATTTTAAGTTACTGACCCGAATAATTCAACAAAACACAAAAAATAGACCACTGCACGACAAATTCATGTTCGTGTTCATCTAACAGAATTTAAGCGCAGGTACGTATCAGTAGGACAGAATTATCGCTCAGAAATCGCTGTAACAACAAGTTCGTCTCGACTAGCTATTTCGGAACGCAAAAGCGGACCAAGAATTAAAAATATTGGAATTGAAGAACCTTCGACGTCAGACATTTAATATAAACCGCTTCCCTTCAATAAATTAATATTAAAGTGGCAAGTACGAGCAGGTTGCATAGTTAGCCGGTCAATGAATAGAAGTAGGGCTCGCTACTTTAACCGCATAACCCTCAGCTCTAGCTACAGCAACTTTAACCGTTTAACCGTTTAACTATACTATATAATAATGATTTCCTACGAATCACGAAGTTTGGATATTTGTCATAATTCAAACTGTTTCCATGGGATTAACTTGTCTCATTAATGTGGTAGAGGACACAAAGCATCTTTTCCTGGTATGACACTCAAAATCGGGGTATTTCTTTAAAAAAGTCAAGAGTGGTAACTCCGAAGCTTTAGTATGATATAATTGTAGTACCTACTTAACCAGACGGGCATCTTTGACGCACGCGACGAAGCAGTGTATTAAACGCAGCAAGTAAAATTCAAAAATTTAAAAATTCGCGATTGTGGATTTTGTGGTAATGGGTATTTTTAGGCTAATTCAAATCTATTTGAAATTAACTAAAATTAACCATTAATGGTTAACTCAGAAGACCCTTACCGGGCAGATCCAGGAGGGGGTTCTCCACGTTGGATTCCTCAGACACCGGGTCCAGGGTTGTCAGCCCCAGTTCACTTCCCATTTCACTTCCGGGTCCTAACATCGTGCTTCCGTTCAGATCGGACGTCATGTCTGGGGAATCAGAGTTGGTTTGTTAGAGAGAACGATATTGTCCAGTCCATTTAAATCGCTGTCGCAATGGTATTTTGATCGCACTGTTTTATGACAGAATTATATTGAGCAAGGAACATGTTTGATACAAGTATGATCAGTTTAATCGGTCAATACTTTGGCCTGGTCAAATTAGGTTTAAGTTTCAACTGTAAGCCTTATTAATTGAATGACGGAATTTAACGATCAGATTTTAATGAGCAGGAACTTCCGAAGTTAATCAATATTACTGACTCATTGCAGCACACCATTGCATGGGACAAAACAACGACAAATGCTAAACAGATAACTGCTAAACCCACCTAAATCAGAAGTTCGGACAAAACAACGACAAATGCTAAAGTTCAGGAAAACTCCTAAACCCACCTAAATCTGAGGTTTGGACAAAACAACGACAAATGCTTAAGTTCAGGAAAACTACTAAACCCACCTAAATCTGAAGTTTGGACAAAACAACGACAAATGCTAAAGTTCAGGAGAACTGCTTAACCCACCTAAATCTGATGTTTGGAGCTGCGAGCACTCAGCAAACTTCTCATTAAGCTGCTCCTCTGAGATGTCAAGCAGATCGCTCTCGATCTGAGCGTCAAATTCTTGTACCCCTGGAACCTGGAGACAGCGTTACGTGAACGTTTATTGATGAGGCTAGCGCTACGAAGGTTTGCAAGTATGTTTATTTGGCGACATCCTTTTTTATGCTGTTAAATTCGTATCAAACGTATTAAACAAACGCGTTAAATTCATTTTGCATACGTAATTTTTTCTCGAAACGATTGTTTTTCGCAAAAAATAAAGTCACGTGCACGCAAGAAAATACCAGGATGATTTGCTTTTTAAAGATTAAATGTCGTGAAAACGTGGATTTTCGCAACAAATGCATCGATTAAAGTTTGCAGTAATAGGATGGCATGTAAAAATTGCGCCTGAAGTCAGTACAAATTTACACACCCGATAGGAATTCAACTTACTTAAGACTTCGATCGCCGTTTAACTTGAAAGTATATAGTATAGCTTAAAAATTTGTCCAGATCCTTTAAATTCGGCAAATTTTGGTAAAAAAAATAAGGCGTATTCGGAGCTCTGAAAAATACGCGAATTATACGGTAATTTAAAACTTCAACTTTGAAATTTCAGGGTTGTTAAATATGGTGAAAAATATGGCCAAAATACGGTAGTTACCCGTGTTAACACGGGTTGGCACTTGGCGCCATATATCAGTTTTTGTAATTATTTAAACAATCTAGGTCTCATTTCAAGTTAAGCTGCCGATATTAAGGGAGTGGCAGCTGTTTTGTGTCAGAGCGATGTGTCTCGCCCAGAAATGGGATACGTGACATTTCTGCAGAAATTAACAGCCTCATGATCTTTTTATGGAACACTCAATTTCAATTCTGGAGCGGATAATTGGCTTAGAATATCAGTTCAGTCGTGGTATTATCTTAGCGTGGATGTGATTTACATGTTGGCACTAGAAAGCGCCAAGCGTGTTTTTTACTAAAGTTGATAAAAAGATCCCTTTAAGCCTTAAAAGGCTGCAAACAAATTCGATCTAGCCGCCGATAGCCAGGATGGCAACTGTGATTTCTCTGTCTACAACAATTGCATACTCTCTGAGAACAGCGTGATAATCTCATCCTTCACTCTTTGGCTAATTTTAAGTTTTTTTATTGAAAACTTTTCAAATAGTACAGTGAATTATACATGAATGTTGTAAAGAGAAAGTTGTAAAGAGAAATTTGAGTATCAAAATATTTCTTAAATCATTTCCAAAATTGATAACAGCAATAAAACTAAATTAAACTTTAAAATCAAACTAAAATAAATTAAATCAAACTATAATCAAATTAAACAGAAAAATAGTTTGCTATTTTGTTCGCAATACTAATCTGCATTGCTGACAACTAAAAGCTCATACCTCTATGGGCATGACAGATGATTTCTCCTTGATCTTTAGAGGTGTGTGGGGATCCTCGATAATATCCAAGAAGCTGTCTTTGCTGATCTTGCGGCGTTTGGCGGGCGATTCTTCCGCTATAGCTGCCATTGATCTTTCTGTGGGAGGGTTGGCAGTGTGAAGAAGGGAAAATTGAGGTCAAATTTAAAACAGTCTCAAAAATACAATGAACTTGGTTAGGGAGGAGTTAAGCCTAATATAGTTAGATCTATTTATAAACATATGCATTTAAAACATGACCGATTTATAGTGCATGATTTGCATAGTAGCAGGACCGATCTGCCAATGCACCAATTTCCAAGAAATGCCTTGAATTATAGCTCCTAGCCAAGCCACAAAGCGACTAGGAATCTATTCACACTAAGAAGGGATGACAAAGATAATTGACAAAACTTGATAATAAGGTATATAAGCATCTTTTTGCATCAAATTTTGATCAAACTTGTCAATTACTCTACAAAACATAATTTTCAATACCTTAGCTTTAGAGGTTTTTCTTTTATGTTTCGGGCTTCGAATATGCTTTATTGAAACTAAGCAGTAAGCACAATGGCATGGGTTCAAAGTTTTGGCATAATAAAAGTATAATAGACTGCAGCCTTGTGGCAAGGAGTTGTAATTTAATCGATTATTTAGAATCACAGATTAATGATCAACATAGGTATTAAACTTTACGCCCTTAAATTAAAATTCGAGAATCTTGAGCCCTTTTGCCATCGTGTGACAGGTTTATTAGCAACACGTAAATATTGTGATAGGTTTATTAGCGTGATGTTAATATGTTTAGACATTTGAATTATTCGTTTAACCTCACGTCGGCTGAACAAACTCTCTAGACATCCAAGTGATTGGAAGTAGAAAAGATTAGAATGCGTCTATTACTTTTCAATGATTCAATGAAACTAGGAGTTTCAGAAATCGATGAACAACTGGACGAAAAGCACGCACTTATGGTCTGTCTTGTATACTTCGGAAAAACTCCATTTAGAATACATCACACCTCAAATTATTTGTATGATAGTATTTGTTGAAAGTATTAGAACTTAAGATCAGAATAAATACATTCAACCGTAGTCAAATGAAAATCATGACCATGAAATGACCATAAAATCTTTGGCTGTCAATAGCCATGGTCAATATTTTGACCATTGACCAGGATATAAATTTAAGGATGTCCGTGGTCATTGTCTTAATTTTTGATCATTGACCATTACAAAAATCCAAATTTTCCATGGTGATTTCCATGGTTTTTACAATTGACAATAAGGCAAATTCCACATGTACAACTCGGACCAAAAGCCTTTTTTCAAGGTTTTACAAAACGAGAGCAGTTCTAACCGTATTCAGCATTAGTGAGCTCCTGATCACCGAATGATATTGTGAAGTATGCAGAGTCAGCCCGACTCTCATGGGTTGCTTTCTCTCCCTCAAACAAAGCTTTCTCGCCCAGGGAAGTGTAAAATCTGATATCACTCTGCTCGTTACCGATCTCCTTGTCGTAATGGTATAGGGGGTTCGGTAAAGCAAATGTTTCACTCCTGTTTGGGGAGATATAACTTGTTATTTGTATTGAACTAGTGTTATGGAGTGGAAGTGTGTGGGAGGTATAGAAGTGTGACAAGGGGTATGGTGTGGTGAAATGTTGCTTATAATACTACGAAATTAGACCATTAATTAAATGTCAATTTTGATGAGGACCATGGGGCAAATTCCAAGGTTACATGGTCATGGTACGTGCCATACTCCCCCTTTCCAAATTGATGAACTGCTCATGCAGATGGTCATGGTCATCATAGTCTACTTAAAAGTCGAAATTTGTTTGTTCATATCATCAGGTTCTAAACCTTAAGAATACTGAGAACTCACTAATTCTCAGATTGTATATCTTCATTAACTAGTACACTTTACCTTTGAGAAGGCAGTTCCACGTTTTCTGGTCTCATGAAAGACCCTTTCTTAAGAAATATCCACATCGACTTAACTTCATCTGGAAGGCAGAGTGTAATTCATTTATTCAAACATGGAAGCAGTTGTATTTTGCAAGTTATTTGAAAAATATGACAATGTATAATCTTGTTAATGATAGAAGTTTTTACTTTTGAATCAAACAAAAAAGTATCAAAAGGTTTAATAACACATTTAGATTGTAAATACCGTAAACGATCGTGATTTGCTTTTCGTAAATTCTGATGATGCCCATCAGCAGAGTTGATGACAATCTTAGAGCAAATTGTGTCCGAGGGTTAAGCATGTCACCACTGAAATATAAATATAAGATGCTAAATGTCCAGTGCAAGCTGCACAGAACCCACTCATGCTCTATTTGTATTTGTATTTGTTACACCTGTATCCAGGCTTTTTCAGTTACACTGAAGGGACTCCTAAAAGATTCTAAATCTTTTAACGGAGACCCTCCTCATTTATCCCTCAATCATGGTTTTCTGGTCATTTGGCTGTGTCTACCAAAGAAGATTGCATAGGCAAGTGCCCTTAGCGCACTTCTCTACTATGTGCAACTTTCAGCTTTTTTTTTCAACACTTGCTTTTCCCTTGATGTTCAATTAAATATTGGTAATCATAATTAAGTGCAAAGAACCTGCCCAGCAAATCTTCATATAACTTAGAACAACTCCTAACTAATGATTTAGAGAAAGTTAAATTAGTATGGTGCAAACTTGATCTTGTGTTAGCTATGCATCTGATGTCAAAATACCACTAAAATTTTTTTGAGGGAGATGTATAATATCATATATGAATTACAGAGCACAATTGGAACAAAGAGTTAGTTTGAACTTTGCCCAGTGCTTTTAATTGAACGATGATTGTAATGAATATGTAAAAATTACAATACCATGCTTTGACAACATCCACTGAGACATAGTCACTCTTCTTCAGACCAAGTCTCTTGGAGCCATGAACTGTGTTGAAGTTTCCTACAAGCCAAACAACTGCAAACTGTCCTCCTTTCTTGGTCAATATCTCATTTGAGAAGAACATTGCTATGAAGTATATCAGATAAGAAATCAGTAAGCATGGTGTGTAAAATAGGGACTTATTTATCAGTTTTATGGTGAATAGGACTAATAGAGTTGTCACATAAATCTTGTAGCAAGTGAAACACTCAAATTAAATACTTTAATACTTTCAACACTACTATTATACAAATAATTTTAGTGTGAACATGGTCATTGATAAAATGATTGAAATATTACGGTAATCTCGCGTTTCACTTGCTACAAGATGTGCATGACAACTCTATTAGTCCTATTCATCATAAAATTGAAATCAGTAAGTACAATAGATTTTGCATATCCACAAATTCACCTTATGTAAAAACTGCAGGAGCTTGTTGAAGTAATTGGGTTTTTCGACCATTTGGCCAAGGTCAGGGTGTCATGGTCAAAAAATTTTGACAATGGTAAATAATTTGAAAAAGATGATCAAAAAATTAAGCTTGCAGAAGAAGTTTATTTAAAGTCTAATGCACAAGCCAAATGATTATCTCTTGAGAGCGGATAAGATCATGGCTCTATTTTACAAAATGCGGGAGATTAGATTTTTCCAAAATGTGTGAATAATGCAAAATTCCTTAAATTACCAACTTAATAAATGAAACAATTTTAAGAACAAAACAATTTTTATCAAATATCATTTATAGCAATAAGAAAAATCTTAAATTCAAGCTTCTTTGAAATTTATGTTTTGATAGTAAAGATTATGAGATCTGGAGCAGGGCCTACACCCAATTAAAACATGTGCTGACAAGAGATTGTGGATCAGGGGGAGGGTTTTTTCATGGACCCTTGTGCAAGCCCCTTATTCTGAGGGGTCCCCTTGCCACAGGACTTTTTGGCTGATGCCCCTTGAGTTGTGGTCAATAATCCTCAACCGCCACTAGTCGTCTTCTAACTGCTCATATCATGAGTGTATGAATCATAACCCCCCGGCGCTAGTCGTCTTCTAGCCGCTCATCTGATGAGTTTATGAATTTTAAACCTCTGCCACGGACCGTCAAATTTCAAACAAAACCAGCCAATGAGAACTTGTAATAGCTATCTCAGAAATGTGCCTTTAACCAAACGCCACATATCATTATACAAAGGACGTAAGGCAAAATTATCATCGTATGAAAGCAAAACAAACACCTCCCTTCAAGGATACATCAAACCCAACACAGGCAAATGGCACCAGATTGAGTAATACCACACTCGATCCCCTCACACACACACACACACCAATCGCATGCCTCATCCTCGAGGATCACCTGTCAAGACCGCAAGCAAAATGCAGTGGTCGTTCCTCGTAGTATTCACTAACACTATTCCGGAAGGGTGTCTTGACACCTGACTCCCAACATGGTGTTCATGTGTTTATGTTAAATCCTGGACAGTTTTAACCCGTAACCAGGTCGCTGGTAGGGTTGACACGTGACAGCATCAAGTGTGGGTTTCTGTATAATTTTAAGATACCCGCCCATTAGCTTCCATCTTAGGGGTGCCGCCGAGGATGTGGCCCCATTAGACCCTAGCTAGACGGAATGTATCGGATCACGTGTCGCAGCACATACTGCGGCATGTGCCGTCTAGTTAGGATCATGTTCCCCGGTATGTATCGCGGCATGTGCCGTCTAGTTAGGATCATGTTCCGCGACACGTGACACGGAACATGATGTGCCACCTGATCTGGAGCTCATTTTCATTCAATTGTGGCATAAATTTTTGCTGACAAAATTTCGTTCAATTCCTTATAAATACTGATTTTACACAAAACACACATAATGATATTGTACATGAACTCTTCTTATCCTTTGTGAGTGCAAGCTTTTAGTTTGTCCAGCTTTGTCGTCTGTCTCCTCTTGTGTCAAGGGTCGCCTCTTCCTTTGGTTCGGGATTGATGGTCTTTATTAGTGACTCCTGACGGCTGGTCATCACTCATTGTTTCTAGGAGCTGTAAGGGATTGATGTAGTCAGGTTCTATCTGTCTGTATGTTCTGAAGCTTGGTTCAAGGCCTTCGTGAAACTCCCTCTCTAAAAGAGGAGTCTGTTCAGCTCCACTTTCATTGACATATCGTTTTGTGTGCTCCTTCCGCATCTTGTTGTTCAACAAGAGCAGCAGTAGGCTTCTTAGAAGCGGAGTTCATGATTCTGGTAGGACTGGGAGCAATTACTGGAGAAGAAGGGGGATCTATGTAGAAGTCAGTGGTGCTCGTGAAACCTCAAACAACGTCATCACGTGAGTCAGCATGGTGTGAGAGGATGTTACCAGAAATAAACTAACCATACTCCCAATCAGTCGCTAACAGGGTCTGCTGATAATTTGAGATCAAATGATTACACTTGAACACGACATTTGTCAATAAGTACATCTTATTATGTCAGGACGAGGATTTGCCGCTTTGAGCTCAAAGCATGATAGCCAAACGTCATCCTGACGACTTCAGCGAAATAGAAATTGAACCTGACAATAAAAAACGTCATGTAAATCAACTACCCCTGGGCCCTGTCAGAAAATGGAATCCTCTAAATGCTCGCACAGAGAAGAAACATCATTTTCCAAGACATTATGGAATTCCTGGAAGAAACTTCTGCAGCTGATCTGGAGCAGTTTCGACTACGCAGACAGAAACGTTTCCTCACGAGTTCAACTTCAACCTGTTGGGAGGGAGACTGCCAGCGCCCAGCACATGTACGACGACAAGTTTGTGAAGATCTACAGAATATCTGCGGAAATCCTTGAGAAGTTATATAACTCCATCCTTTTCTGTTCTGTGGCCGGCGACTCTATTGAACCTGGGAAGAAGCTTGCCCTCACCCGCAGATATTTATAGCAACTGGAGATGATTTCAATACTCTGGCGAACCTGTTCAGAGTTGAGCATTCTACTGTCAGAACCATCATCTGTGAGGTAGTCAAGTTCCCGTCGATGGAGGAGGATTTCTACAAGCCCGATATTTGCTAAAAAATATACTTGGTTGTTGCAACATTGCTACAAGTACATTGGACACTTGATCCAATAGCGACATGTGCTGCGGAACATGTCACGTCTAGTTAGGACGTGTGCTGGGTCACGCGTCGCAGCACATATCGCGGCATGTACTGTCTAGTTAGGACAGGTGACGCGATACGTACCGTGGATGTACCGTCTAGTTAGGACAGGTGACACGATACGTGCCGCGACACGTGATCCAATACGTGCCGTCTAGTTAGGGTCTAAGCCATATGGCTGATCGTAAGGTGTTGTGCTGCAAGCAAAATGCAATGGTAGTTCCTTGTAGTATTAACTACCATTGTCGTGGTGATACCCGACTCACGCAGCTAAAGCTCGTTTCGCTAGAACGGTAGATGGATATAATCTCATCAAAACTACCACTATTCCGGAAGGGTGTCTTGAGGCCTGACTCCCAATGGGTGTTCATGTGTTCATTTTGAATCATAATCACTGTTATGATGGCAAGTGGCAACTGAATTAAGACATTATCAAACACAAAATTTTTTGAATGAACAATTGTCAGATCGTGCAATTAGCCAACTGAGTTGTCAACTAGTTTTGACCTATAGGCGTGTTTGTTCAGATTTATTCCGATGCAATGACCATTAGGTTCCTTTGTTACAGTTTCTGTGTCTTTTTTGGTCAAGGGTTTTATGTAATTGCTGAATTTTGGGTGTTTATCAAGAACTGTAATCATTAGTACAGTAAACCCTCGATTTACCGGGTCGCTATTTACCGTGTCCCTCTATTTACCGGGCCTTCTTCCTTTCCCCCGTTGTTTTATTGATATTTCTTTGATATTATCATGTTTTTTTTTTTTTAATCTCATACTTATTTTAGTTCGGACACTCCAACAGCCACATGTTACACAAGTGTAACGGCCAATTACAGGAGGCCGAATGTACAATTATACATACACGCCAGTGACGGTTAAGGTAGTGTGTACCATACTTTTATCGCCCGAGACTTCGCTGCAATGGGCAGCTACTCATTTAACCCTCAATCACGGTTTCCCGATCATTCGGCTGAGTCGACCGAAGAAGGTTGCATAGGCAAATGCCCTCAGCGCACTTCTCTAGGACTGGCGGATACAGGATTTGAACCCCCGACCTCCTGCGTGGGAGCCGAGAAGCAAACCACTACACCACCAGCCC
>JH152847.1:5369-18879 GCA_000226015.1 Mnemiopsis leidyi | reverse complement strand
ACCAGAGAATGAAATTTCGACCTAAAAACGACCGTCCCAAAACCGTCCCGATTTCGTCCCACGTGGTTCCAATTTGGTTCCAAAAATCCGGATTCATCAACTCCCCTGAAGTCTAACGTGTTTTAGCTTACATAAATTTCAAACAACAGAGTTTGTAAACTCTTAGGAGTCAAACGATCGAACAATCCAACAAAAATAAACTTACATGTATGGCTGTCGGATAACGATAAGAAGAAGCCAGAGGAACGTCAGAGCGCAGTTTCCCCCAGCAACATACTTAGGATCCAGGTAAGTAGGCTGTGTTGTCAATATCAAGATGAACTTCCTCAGCAGTAAAATTGGTTCACAGAATAATCCCCGCTCCGTGAATGATTCGTGTAGGGCACTGAGAAGATTCATAATTTAAGGGTGTTTACCGTACTTGCGTAGCGGTGTCTTCCTACTACATAGAAATTTTCAGAAAAGTAAGTTGAAACTTGGGAAGTGTCATGTGCATAATGCTTAGATCTAGATATCATGCTATATCAAGTCAACATCAACAGTGTAAAATATGGTTATAACTTTCGTTCAAATAACTAACCCAAACAGCTCGCTCTGATGCTTATCTTTAGGATCAAAAAGTCTCCATATTCGGAAGAGGATGAGGAAGAGGAAAACTATCACTCCAAATTCAACGACCAGCAGCATTGTCGCCAGAAAAGCTACACCCTGGAAAATTGCAAACTTTACCCCAGATGATTTTCTAGGTGAAAAAAGCTCGTTGATTGTCAGAAATATAAGAAATTTTGTCATAAATGTCATAACGTCTAAGACTTTAGCATCAGGAGCAAAAAAGAAGGCTATGAGATACACACAAAGCAGTTAAACACTTATCTGCAAATATAGATTACCTACCTGGAATGAAGCGTCATTACAGCTGACACTGTTGTCATAAAACCACTGATTTTGCACGATGGGATTACCGTCGTTCCACTTCACAGTAACAGTTTGGGGGGCCCACATTTCGCACGCCGATACACGCAGACTCAGCGCTGTCATGGGAACAAACGCGATCAGGATAAACATGATCCAAATCCGTCTCATTCCAGCCTGAAACAATATTTCATATAGGTCCCTCCATTACAGTCTGAAAAAATATTTTATATAGGTCCCTCCATTCCAGCCTGAAACAATATTTCATATAGGTCCGAGATGTTTTATATTCTACATGGTCGTCATTGATTTATAAACTGGGAACACATATTGCTATTGAACTTGCGATGAAATTACTGTTTGTATACAGTATTTTGAAAATATGTTTTGCATCTGAAACACCTCCGCGATGCTATATTTTTAACGACAACTAGTTGGAGGTGCATTAAAGAATTTACCTTATCAACATGGTGCCTGTTTGAGTTTAACAGCTTGTTTACGACTGTGTTTTTAATAACGTTACATCATGAACAGACATCTAGTGATAGTATTAACATTAATACTGTGATTTTTTAATGATAAAATGTTTTTGATTATTTGATTAATTCGCTCCTATCAAAGAAGCATTTAAACCGTACGAAATTAAATGTAACAACACAGATAGAGCCTTGTCCTTCCAAACCCGCCTTCTATACAATTAAGATCGTCTGTAAAACTAGTTACCTACCTGTAAGTTGCGATAGTCTAACATGCGGCGATGAACTAAATAAAGATCTTGTGAGTACCATAAGAGCATTAGCGCGGTCAGCTCTAAAAAATGGTGCCTCTTACACCAGAGCTTTTCTTAAGTTTCTAACAACCACACACTGATAAAAACTTGATCGCTATTGGCTGGACCGTTAACCACGTGACAGCAATTTAAGGCTGTGAGCTAGCTCTCACCGCTCAGTGTAGGCATAGCACAATAAATCTTAAACGTATTCAAGCCGTTAAAGCTTTTAGCTTTATCAATTTGTAGTCCTAGAAAGCCCATATCATGGTTTCAATCATGGTACATTTTGGTGTTATCTTTCTCATTCCTTCAGGAATATCGAGCAGTGAGGCTGTTTTACAGGGTAAGATCAATATACATGGTTGTTTTACAGCGAGTGTGGGTCTGTTTACTGACGCACTGAAGAGGATAAATAAGGGTGTTATCAACAAAATTTTCTTTGGCATCTTTTATCGCATTTTGAACTTAAAGCGCTCGAGCACGTGCAAAGTGTGGTCTCACTGGTTCCACTTCGATGTGTCAAAATGCGGGTGTTTGTTCATGTACCTGGCGTTATATTCGATGTTTTCTTGGTTCTTGTAGTCGACTGGATTTCGTTTTGATTTCGATATTCTACTGTATTTCACTACAAGTTTCATTAATAGATAAATATATAAAAACATTATTTCAGGCCCGGCATTCCATGCCGTTACAAAAGACAGATTTGTCGACGTTGACCTGCAAAAGAACGACCTGCTCATAAGGACGACTTCTACTCTTGGAAGTAATGCTAAGAACCATTTCTATATTTACGACCAAAACAGTGATGTTCACATCGCAGCGACCTGGATAATCTTTGAACATAACTATTTCACTAATCACGTTGGCAAATGCACAGAGCCCGGTATCTACAAACAGTTTCCTAACCGTCCAGTTAGTGAAGTGAATAAAACCTGGAAAATATCAAAACTTTCCGGGCGCCTGGAGGTATTTTGTAACGGTCAGAAGGTCCTGGAATACCTATTTTCTGGCGGAGCACAACCGGGGTGTGAAGAACGATGGAGTCTAGAAGCTAAAAGGATAAAATTCAGTGTAACTGATACAGCATCTCTTACCTACTCTATCGTTCCAAGACACGATCAAGACACAACTGACGGTATGTTCATAGTTCAACTATAAAGTATACAAGAACTTTTGAATTGTGATTCAGCAGTTGGACTGTAAAACTGCTTGAGCAATATATATCATGTCAAACTGTCACAGAAAAGCAAATTAGGGTTTTGCTTTTCTATGCACTGGGCAATTATAACTCATAGAAAGCTCACTGAGCGAGTTTTTTGCATCAAAAACAATCCAGTTGTTGACAGTTTCTAAGTTATCGTGATTAATCTGAAGATTCCAGAGTGATTCCTTACAAAAAACTTGGAGTGATTGCTTCTCGTTAAGCAAGAATCTCTATATCGGTAAGGTGAGTTCTGCTACAAGTGGCTTTATAGTATATAATAATTAACCCTCGCATGGCAGAGAGCTACGAAAATGCAGGCATGTTGGTATAAATTTAACGATTATTTGCAGGTTATAACGATTTATTTGTCACAAAACTTTCAGATTATGATTAATGCCGACTATGGTGAGTTATTGACAGATTAAGTTCTGTCTGCGTCACTGTAAACTGATATGGAGCTCAGTGAAATCAATGTAATTTTAGAGGCAGTGATAAGTCATAATTTAACGTCGCGGTTGAGGATTAGGTGATTAACGGACCAATCACACTGTCACGTTGTGAGCTGAGTCATTAAATAAAAATTATAATGAATTGATCGTATTAACATCGATATTTGCTGTCATTACTTGATTAAGTGGAAATTCACAGTTTCTCTTCTTCCTTTTGTACTTTTGTTTAGGACATTACAGAAAACCCCTGCTGCAGACACAGGAAAAATGAGGGTAAAGTCTAAAAAGTTATTTAATTTCCCGCTGCAAGGAACTGTAGACGGAGACGTTGCTCAGTTTGAGTCCTCGCTGGAGAAGGAGTTTGTAACTGGAGTAGGAAAACTGATGCTGCACAAGATGGAAGAACTCAGTAAAACTGAGAGCGAAGCTAGTGACAAGGAGTTTGCGGAGATGATACGCGGGATGATAGACCCCTTCATCAAACAGGTCGGCACACATCCGGCACTGCAGGAGTGTGGCGCGCTCACTACAGAGACGAGGTTCTCAGTGCCAACAACACACCACACTGCATTCAGCGTCCCTGTTCATGTGTACACTCCTAATACACTCACGCGCAACTCACACAACGCTGCTTACATCTATGCGCACGGAGGTGGCGGTGTGGCATCAACAGCGGCTCTAGCTAAACCATGGCTTGACTACATAGCAGTGAAATGTGGGGTTGTTGTGTTCAATGTGGACTATAGACTTTCTCCGGAGGTCAAATCTCCGAACAATGTCCTGGACTTCTACGAGTGTTTGAAGTACATTCACAGCAATGCGTCTGTACTAAATATAGATCCAGGTAGGTATTGCATTGGAAAGTAGACATAGGAAATATCTTTAACATGATAAAACATGTCGTAACAGGTGCACTAGGTCTTATATCTTAGTACTATTAGCTCCCTATGAGATGTTTTAATGGAAAAGAGTGTAAGGGTACTGCGTACATATGTATCTACCACAATTTCTATATATCAATATCTAAACACTCAACTACTGCAGGTAAGATAGCAATAGCAGGAGAATGTGGCGGAGGCTACATCTGTCTTGGAACGATGGTACTTCTCGCGCAGCGCGACGAGACCCACCTCGTCAAACTTGCCATGCCAGGCATGTCCCTGATAGACGACTATTGCTTCTCTCCCCCATGCGGGATGACGCGTGAGGAGCGCAGAGACGTGCTTTCCATGCGGAAGATCTGGAGACTTCGCGCAGCCGATTTAGATCGTCAGTGGGACGACCCGGTGCTATTTCCAGGTAAAACAAGCGATACCCTACTGGAGAAGTTTCCCCCAACCATTATTAACGAGGTTGAGTTTGACATGTTCATCACGGAGACGACCAGACTAGCTAACCGGCTGAGAAGGGCGGGCAGATTGTTGGAGTTTGTTGTTATTCCTGGCGCTAAAAACGGATCTAATCTAAACCCGGAATTCAAGTGTTTTACCGCCTGGCAGAGCGCTGTCAAACTTTCTATTGAGGAGTATTTACACAAGTGATTATTATACAACTGGACCATTTGCGGACATAAGATTTATGTGTAACGGACGTCTATGTGTCAGATACACTCTATAAACTTACAAGTTTTCTTCCTTCAGTCCTATCTTATACTCAACAGCTCAACTGCAAGCTGACCTCTCGATAGAAAGAATGTAAAACGAAACATTTACCTGCTTCTCTCTAATGTAACTGGATTCGTTATTTCTCATGTGATCGTCGTCCAACTGCTCCAAAGCTTTTGTTCTCTCACTCTGTAGAGAAATGTAATGTTTAGTAAATACATCATTTATTTGGAGGAGGTGACACGTTTTATTTAATGTCCTGTATGCTATACTCAGAATCTTGCAAAGTTACTCATTTGTAAATTGTCTAAAGTGTATGTAAAATGTGCCACTCTGCCCCAATGAATAAGTTTTCTTTTCAAATCTCCGAAAGAACATTCAGTTTCTACTTTAGTCTTGATGTAATAAAATACTCCTACGATTTGGAGTGGGAAATCGAAACAGATAATTGACATGAAATCACTGGTTCGTGTTATCCGATATCATTCTCAGCGGAATCTAATCAGGAAACTCGATCGACAGAGTTAAGTGGCTACACAACTACCATGAAGATTGTACAGCAAACAACACATAAATAAACAAATCTGGTCACTGGTGATGCATAGAGTGTTGATATGAAGTATGTGAACCTGAAGGTGCAGTTTGTGCAGCCGTTGTTTCTGAAATGTACTGTTATGTAAACTTGACAGAAATGTACTGTTATGTAAACTTGACAGAAATGTACTGTTATGTAAACTTGACAGAAATGTACTGTTATGTAAACTTGACAGAAATGTACTGTTATGTAAACTTGACAGAAGTTTTGTGAGCTTAGTGCTACGAGGGGATAAAATGTTTAATTATCAAATTCAAACGTGTATTTGATCAGAGTACATTCAAAATTGGAATATTCAACTTAAATTCCATGATTTGAGTACAATTTTTATTTCTTACATTGAAATTCCTTAATAATCAGGTACATTATGAAAAGGTTTTATTCTACAAACACAGTTGAGTTTTATGAGGAGTTACTAGTCACTTTAACCGTACAGTTAATTATAATAACAGTCCATGCAAAGCAACACTATGATATTACATGATACAGTTCGTCATGCGATTACTCCAAGAAATCCTATTAACACCAGGCTTGTTCCGGAGCAGATAACTCAATAATTAGCTTACATTCAAAGTTATCGATTTTCAGTTTGAACATTGAATTTCTATTCTATGATATTTTCTATGATTTTGTACTTCATTATTGGAAAAGACTACGTATTAGGCAAATTCAAAGTTGTCGGTTTAAGTTCTACTACAATGTCTAAAACTCTAATAGAGTGCATACCGCCGGCGCTAAATTTTGAATCGTTACCTGCCGACACTTTTGTGGTCTACGGAACCGGTAGCTGCTCCCTCTAGTCTAGGTAGCTGCTCCCTCTAGTCTAGGTAGCTGCTCCCTCTAGTCTAGGTAGCTGCTCCCTCTAGTCTAGGTAGCTGCTCCCTCTAGTCTAGGTAGCTGCTCCCTCTAGTCTAGGTAGCACCTAGACTTGAGGGGGTAGGATGCGGAATTTCACCAGACAAATACCAACGTGACTTACAAGGGCCCTTAGTTCTGACATTGAAGTGTAAATCTGCAGACTGCAGAGTGCAGATACACTTATTTGTCAGTTGAAAATTAATCTCTTATTTACGTGCTTACCTACAAGAATCATGGTAAATGCTTTATGAGGAAACTTGGAAGACATTTGTTAAAGATTTGAAAATAAGACTACTGAACTTCAATGAGCTTCTTGTGTTTCAATGCTACACACAACTTGAAAGAGAAGGAGTGTGTGTAAAAGTGTAAAGAATGTGAAAGAATGCTCGGTTAAACACTTACATAAGACTTATCCACGCTCAGCACCGCGATTGTCATGATAATGGGCCAGATACAAGCTATAGCCCAGTGTGTGTAATAGAGGTCCAGTGTAGACAGTTCCGTCAGACATTCTGTAATTACGTAATTATTTAATAACGTAATTACTGAATTACGTAATTAGTTAATAACTCCACTACACCTGGTGTGTATAAACACAATACACCGCTTCATCAACTTGCGTTATCCTAGTGCATTATAGTTCAACTCATGACATAGAGTTCAGTGTACTGTACAAAGCTTGGCACGCTTCCAAGTCCAAAAGCGCAAGTCAACAGAGAACATCGAAACCATAACTCACAAGAAATGACGCAGGTACTTACCTAGAGATGACGCAGGTACTTACCAAGGTCGAAAGGTTGGCTGTTCATCATAGAGAGCTTGTACACGTCCCCTAATTCACCCCACCAACTAGGCCAGTTTGCCCGGATATCCATGGTCAAATAGTATATCTGGGAGTAGAAGACATGTTACATGTAATGATTTATCAAGTAGATTACAACAAGATTTTTCCGTTTCTTTGTACGTAAGGGAAATTGATGGTGGTAAGGTCGGTACATCACGTCACACATAACGAGTTTCATGTATCATTAGAAGAGGTTAAAAGAAGTTTCAAATTTTGAAATTCAGCTCAAGATGCCATACAGCGTGCTTGCCAGCGGTTGAAAAGTTTAGTTTTCCTGTACTTGTTATCAACAAGGACCTTGATAATACTTCGCAAGTAACTCGTAGACGTTCTTTATGAAGGTCGAGTTCACGGTCACAGCGCACATTGTAAAAGTGAACACTGCTCACTGCTCAGAGAGCATCCTTACGAGAAGCAAACTTTTTCACGATAAATCTCGCTTAGAGTAAACATGAAGATGGAAATAGATGGAAGTGTATGTTGAGTAGCAGTAAGTGTTTGTTATAACTTATATCCAGTTTACTTGTATATCCAATATTCAGTTTACCTGTAGATATGAGAAGATTTGCTTTATCATGGTAGTAGCTAGGGTGTTAAGTCCTGATAGGAACACGCCGTACCCCAATATGACGACAAGAATCACGATGAGAACTAATGCTGCTATGGGCACCTGAAACAAACATGATATCTTTGCTGAATTTTGCAAACTTAAATGTCAGCATAAGCCAAAGTTTCATTATCTTATCAGAGTTCGCAAATTTTATGGAATAAATAAAATGAAACTATGAAATTTCATTTTAGGTTTAACATTCAACACTTAACAAACTGAGCACACAAACTGGGCACACGGTTTCTGACTACGCTAAATTTCACAAGTTTAAACTTCTGAACTGGTATAAAAAGGGCACAGAGTTATATTTTCTGCTCTTTGAAAGGAAGTGTCTCACAAACAAGCTCTTCATTCTCCTAAATATATGGAAATTTTGCAAGAGTGCAGTTGTTACGATACGGGTCTGAATACAATTATTCATTCATTCATGACATTTGAGCCTTGAACTCCTTTCTATCACATTAAAACGAAATAGTCTGGATGGCGATGGTGATTGATTTTCTCGACTGCTCAATGATGCCGGTGACAACTGACTTTCAACGGACAACGCATATGGAGAAACTCATTTAAACAAAGAAGAAACAAAATAAAAACAAAAAACTAGCCAATATACCGATTTTGGTATATTGGCTTTATATATATGTGTGCCAGCTCATTTGCAGTGAAGGGACAAAAGCTAAGGAACATAATGCCTGGTTACTGGAAGTGTAAAAGCTGCAGTTTCGTTATATTAGATAGATCAGTTTGTTTCTTTCCTTAATACCAGATGAACCCACTGTCGCTGGCTATGCTTGCAGCTGGTCTAATTCCATAATAGACCTTAATAGACCTCTATCCATTGAGATGTTTACACGAGGGGGGGGGGGTCAAAATCTGATAATATCTACTATGACAATAAACTTATACGAAAGTTACTTAATCAAGTAGCAAACACAAGTACACTAGCCACTAAACATTCAATTTATATATAGATTAGGTCGTCACTTTCTCAGGACAAGGACGACAGAAAAAATAGAAAAAATTAAAGTTCTGCTACATGGTGAACTTGTTATCAAGAAGCTGAAATGGTTCGCTGAAACTTTCAAATTCGGACAACCAGAAACAAATGAGGAAATGACAAATATTAAGGAAATGAAAAAATGAGGAAATGACATAAAGTTTTGTAGAATAAGAAAACAACAAAACTTAGCGAGAAGAGAATGCGCCAAATCAAAAAAACTAAACCTATATAACTGCTTATTTAAAGTTAAGTGATTAATGGTGTATGAGCAGTCAATGGTATCTTAATGGGACAGGGCTTTTGCTTTCAAATGTACGTAAATTGAAATCATTTTCACATCGCCTAGTTTAAAAGCTGAATTTTGATACCTGTGATAAGCACTTCTGACATTTTCCACCAATCATACGGTAGTTTGTGTCACAAATCTCACACGTTGGACCCTTTGATCCTGAGAAGATTGATTATCACTAAGAAATTCATGATTTTGATAGATATTTAAAAAAGATCTGCCATTTATAGATATAACTTTTTCGTGGCTAGATCCAATGCTAACACAGTTAACAGAATCACCAAAACAACAATCTCCCTATTTCTGATAGAAGATAAAACCAACTACAGCTCTCCAGAAACAGATAATAATAAAAAACAGATAATAATAAAAAAGAAACAGATGATAATAAAAAATCCTACCCTCGACACAAGCCCCTTCTATGCAGTTGTTGGGGAACATACAGTCCATACAGCCTGTGGTGGGAACATCACAATCGTACTTCTCGATCAAGTCGTCCCAAAAATCAAACCTCACCCACTTGTTTGCCATTGTTCCGTTGTTACAGGCAACACCTGAGGTAGATTGTGTAACAATCATGTCTCGGAAGGTATGCTGATGAAGTGATAACAGAAATATTAAATATTAAATAACACGATTACAAATCACTATAGATAATTACACGCACACTGGACCATGATAAACGTGGGAGTGGTACTTCACTCCTGTGTCACCCACGTGACATGATAATACTTGGTGTACTTACTGCAGAGGGAGCAATGGGAATGGAAAGTTGAACTGGTGCCATACTAACAAAGTGCCATAATATAACGGTATGAAATTGAATTTTTCCCGTATCCTGCCATTTGGGCCCTTCGGGCCCAAATGGCAAGATTGTTTTGATACGTTTTGTGCACGTGCACAAAAAGTACAAAACAAGGGTTGGCGATCGACAGCGTAAATCGGGGTATTTTGGAATATTAGCTCAAAAAGTGTCCGTCCGTCCGTACGTCCGCGCACGTTCCTTTATCAAACTTAATTATGTATACAAATACGATTATATAGGTTTTAACTGCCTTATATAGGTTTTAACTGCCTGAGGCCGCATAATGGATTTCACATCTGCATCATGAAATGTATACATAATTGCATTGCAACAACTGCAACAAGATGTACGAATGTATGATCAAACAATAACAAGTAAAAGTAAAGTCGATCAAAATTCTTTTAAACTTAAGTTTAATTGACTTTTGTCGAGTGACAGATTAAGAAATGAATGTAAGACGATTTTAATCACAGCTCCGAAAAAATCTTTTGAACGACTAATTCATGAATCGCCATAAGCATAAAAACAACACAGTATGAATAAATTATGAAGGCAGCACATACAATACAATAATGACGACGTCATGCAGAGTTAAGATATTTGAAACAAACTATTCAAAGAACGCGCAATTGTGTTCAAACTTTGCGCGTGCAAATTTTCGAACATGGCTGCATGAAACTGCTTCATTAACAGTAACTCCCACGTCTGCATTTACACGTGCCGATGCAGAACAATAATAACTAACCGAAGTTATGTCTGGTACGAGGTTGTCTTTTTTTTCATTCTTCATTTCGCAAAGTTTAATGACAATAACCGACGGCATGATACGGGAAATTTATCGGTCGCCTGACACAATTAAAGCGTCCGCAATTCTTGTTTCGATTGAGGGATGTTAAATTAACAAGTACACAGGCAGTTAATTAACTGACATTGTAATATATCTTGCCGCTAACAAACGTGTTTAAAACGCTAGCAGGAACCCGTCATAAAAAACCTGTTACAATTAGTTGGATTATCAAAAACCCGGAGGCATTTATAATTTTATCAAACATGCGCTTCCATCTTACATGAAACTGATCCATCATCTTCAAGTTTGGCGTATGTTCCACGATTAGGACAGTAACATTCCGTTATGTTGTACACTTCCTTAGCATTTTCGCCCTCATTTAAATTCAAACTGAAGTAATAAACTCACGTGTCATCTTGCATGTAATCAAAACATCAGAACTCGTTATACATACTTATGTATTACAATAGGTATCATGCTTATATAGGAATGATTGTAGGTAGTAATATATGCCATTACCTTTCACAGTTGAACATGTTGCATTTTCGGCTGACATTCTTATTATTCTTAAACACTTCAGGGAATTCTCCACTAAACATGTTGTAACTTATGTCCAGATTAGTCCAAGCATCATTTGTATTCTTGATGGTCAAGGTAGAGAGATCACCTTCAATTTGGTTATCAGCAAGACTTATCCATTTTAAGGACTCTTTGTTCAGAATATCTGAGTCACTTTCGATGAAGCCATATATTTTGTTGCCGACCAAATTCAGTTTTTCAATACCTGCAGCAGTGCTTATTGTCTCTAACACTGCTGATATTTCCATACTGATTGAATTGTTTGCCAGGTCAAGAGATGTGAGACTTGTAGGGAATGATCCACTGTATGACTTGATTTTGTTGAAGGATAGGTCGATTTCAGACAGCTCTGTATTGTCTTTGAAAGTTTCATCTTCAAATTTGTTAATTTCGTTATCCCTTAAGATAACACTTGTTATGTCAGTAAGGTCATTAAAGCCTTCTGGAATTGTTCCAACAAGTCCTTTATTAGTAAGATTCATTTTTGTTAGACACATATCTTGAGAAATTTTGCACTGTGAAAATAACATCTGTGCATCAGGTAGTCCCAGCAAAACATCAGACATTGATGATTCGTCCTGGCCTTGGTATAGATTCCAGGTTTCTGACCATGAATCTTTGCCATCCAATTCTGTGTAAAATTTCAATAGATCTGAAATTGTTTTCTCACTTTAATAGGTGTGAGGCTGAGAAATAGTTTTTACATATAGTTTTTACATAAGTAATTTGCATTAAGCTCCAAAAGGAAATCACGGGATACACAAATTGCCAGTGAATTTTTGGTTCATGTGCTGAGAATCGAAAATGAAATCATAAATCAAATTATACAAGGCTGTTTAAAATCAGATGGAAAAACATTTCTTTAGAAGCAAACTCACAAGCTGACTCAGTTGCAGGGACAGCAGAATAGCGGCATGGAAAAATCCAAATAATGAGGAATATTCTCAGCATGACAAAGGAATAGTGGTCATATCACCTAAAATATGCAGTTTGAAACTGAATGAATAAACCAAAAGAAGAAAACAAAACATAGTGGCCAAGTAGCGATTTTAACTCAGATTAAGTCATTAATTTATTAATGAACTGAAGCAGCAATTAATGATATATAAATATCTATTATTATATGTATCTATTATAAATTGTCTTTTATAAGCAGATCCCTCTGGATTTGCAGTGTCTTACTGCTGCTGCAGGGGCAATAAGTAAGACTCTTGGTTTTCTATCAGCAGACCCTCCTTATTACTACTTCAATCCTAGTCTCCAGTTTAGATGACCAGAAGAATAATACATGACTTGGAGACAGTTTGGAAGCAAAAAGCATTGCATTGAACCATGCTTACATTACACTCCACACTTTATAGTTGACTCTACATAGAAAAATTGTTGATTGATTTTTGTGCAGTGTGCACAGTGGATGAGCTTAAATCAAGATGTTGATTCAAGCCATTGAAAAGCATAACCTATTGCTGTTGTGTGATGAAATTTCAACAGTGCATTGTTCAGTCAAACAAGTTTAAATAAGAACTGACTTTTATTAGGATACGAATAACGAATAAGCACCTTCGAACCTATATAAAACTGGTTTTACACCCTCTTCGTAAACAGTTAAGATCCTAAGATGACACTTTCACCACTTGACTTTTTCACGGCATCACTGTAAGACTTCAGTTCAGTCTTTTGTTGCCTGTACACCATACTGAAATAATTCAATCTGCTCCCTTTTGTGAGACGGTGCTCTGTCAAGCGCTCCAGCAGTCCAACCTAGGACGACTATCTGATTCGAGAGTCACTTAAAAAACCAGTTAGAGCTTTACCTTGAATCTCAGCTTTTAGAAGGCTGTAACGGTTAAGTTGAGCTTGTAAAAGCTCAACTTAACCGTTCCATGAACTCAAAAGCTTCATGGAAATAATTCACTCCTCAGATGGCACTGTTAGTTCCTACCAAAGAATTGTCTTGCTGATTTGTGATTTGGAGTGAATAGCCAAATAAGGGGTCGTTCACATATGACGTCAGCAAATTTTCAGTAATTTTTACCCCCCCTTCCCCTCCCTCTGTCATCATTCATCATCATGACAAAAGCCCCCCTAAATTTCAGAGGTAAATTAACATAATGACATCATCACAGTCAGAACCCCCTCCCCCTACTTCATGTAAAAAAACTTGATATTTGGTCTTTTAATTTGCAGTAATTTTCAATTTTT
>JH152846.1:26420-43890 GCA_000226015.1 Mnemiopsis leidyi | reverse complement strand
TGAGTGCCGCAAGTGCCGTAGTGCCGGAATTTTTATTTTAGAGTGCCACATGTGAGTGCCGCAAGTGCCGCATGATAGTGCCGCAAGTGCCGCATTATAGTGCCGCAAGTGCCGCAGTGCCGTAAAAACGTAATAAGGTGGGCTCGAAGAAATTGATTTAGACGCGCCCATCGCCTGTTAAGAGAACAGAAAATTGTGACTAATTGCACCATGCACGCGAACGCTAAATTTCGAAAAATCACAAATTCCCGTTCCACTTCGATCGATTATTGTTTCTTTAATATTTTGTAAACAACTTAGCTAGACGACCAAGTAATAAATAATCGCTGCCGCTTCGTGGCAGCAGGGCACATATAAATATGTTGAGCAGTTTACAACAAATGATTGCTCTCCGATTGCATTTACGAAACGTGTTTTTATTGACGAGATTATATCCGTCTAACGTTCTAACGAAACTTAGCTGCGTGAGTCGGGTATCACCGCGATAATGTTTTTAGTGCTAAGCCAACATTGAACATAGCCCTGTGGCTCGCGCTGCGCACGCCATATCACATATCGGGACGCACATATAGCTTTTGCGTTGTACAGCAGCGCGCACCCTCCCGTCATTTTTTATTCTCTAGTCGCTTCGAATGAGGGTCGGACAAAGTCAGACAAAATTTCGCGCTAAGCTCTTGTAGGTTGATAACCTACTGTCGCGGCCGAAGAAATTCTAAACGCGCATCGCCCGTTGAGCTAAGCTCGCACAGTGATATACGTTGCCTTGTGTTGTGGCCCATTGTCGGGGCTGCAGCTTCGCGGAAGCAGGTCAGACAACGTCTGACAAGATATACGTGTTTAGCAAGTGTTTTTAAAGCAGACGTTGGTTTTTGCTCGTAACTCAAATTCCGCGGTTTTTCTTGTAGGTTAATATTGCCTTGCAATGCGGCCCATTTTTACGGGGCGGGTAATTGGACATTTTTTTAATGTCAATAGTTGATTCCAATGTGCCCGATGTCTGTGCAATAGTCAATTTTTGACCTACTTAGAAAAATTTCAAAGTCGATGAAAAGGCAAAGAACTGTCAGCTTCTTCCTGATGTCACCTTTAATTCCAGCTGTTAATCTATGAAGGTATCTTATTGTGTTTTTTCCCTTGGTAAAACCCTCTTGATTTTCATCTAGGATCCCAACTTTTCGAAGATACTCCTCTAGGCGCTGTGCCAATATTCGTTCAAAGAGTTTTCCTATGTAAGGAGATATTGATATAGGCCTGTATGCCCCAGCCTTAGAATAGGAAGCTTTGCCATCTTTCTTTAGGAATATAACTTTAGACTCATTCCATAGCCACAAACCGTTCCTCAAGCACAAAGTAAAAAGTTTGCTTAGGGCATAAATTGCATTTGAGCCAAGCTTTTTGAGCATAGACTGGTGTATATCTTGGTTATCAAAACTAGCTGCAATAGATTTGATACCTTTTATTGTTGATAAAACCTCCCATTCAGTTACTGAACAATAGAGGAGCGAGCTTTGAGGAAGTTGATCCAAGGTCTCTCTGCAAGGTTGAAAGTTGGAGCTCTTGACAAAGTTGTAGAGATCATTGATTTCATTGAAGTGTTCATCATCGAACCGGCTAGTATTTGCTTCAATGTGTCTAGCCTCAAAGAATGTGCTAAACATCTCTTTTTCAATGTCCTCATTCTCTGTCAGGATTGAACCATTTTCAGAGATTAAAGCCTCAACCATTTGGTTTGATGGAGGTTTGAATAGTTGGTTAAATTCTTTCCAAAACTTGTTTGCCTGGGAAGTATTCAAATTCCTTGTTTTTTAAGTATAAATTGCTGACAAGCAATTTTTCTAGCTTCCTCAAAACAGGATTTTGAACATTGAAATGCTGCAAGAGCAGTGTCTGTGTTCCTGGTGAGGTATGATTTGAGGTCCGCTCTGTTGCTTGTAAAGGTTGCTTGTAAAGGTTGCTTGTAAAGGTGGGAGTCACAATTTTAATATACATATAAACTTCAAGGATGGAAAAAGTAAACAAATGAAACCAAGTTTGAGTCAATAGGACCCTGTGTTCTCGAGATAGAGGCCAAAAAGAGGGTAAATTTTATCGTCTTGGTATGACATAGAAAATAAATAACTGTAAATTACCCTCAATAAGTCCGCTTAGATTGCCTTAGTAAAAACCCTACAATTAAGCAATAGGAATAAACGCTAAACGAAAATCTTTGACACTACGAAACATTAAACAATTTAACAAATAATCGCTGCCCCAATGTACTGTACAAAAGATATGGCAGCGTGGAGGAAACGAAATAAGTCAAGAAAACGTAACTGCACCCACAACACTGTGTCGCCCACCTTCACTATGTATAAAGTCCTTAGAAGGGCAACACTCAGCAGAGTTCTTGGCGTGAAGTTGCCACCATTAAGTCTGCACGCGTTTGTATCTTTCAGTTTCACCTATCTATTGTACTTGTACCATAGACTGTTGCACTTGGTATTGTGTATACCATTAAATTAAACGCTCAAAGCAGTATAGTTTTCAGTTGAACTCTCAGTTAACTGTTGCTGTTACCTCATAGTGGTATAGTATAGGTATTGTTTACAACTTCATAGTCTAAGAGAGGTGGAAATCTAAAGCAGCCACCTGAGACCAAACAAAGCGGGTGCAATTCTTGTTTTCCTCTCAGTGCATGTGTCATGTTTCGAATTTATTTTCTATGGTGTAATCTGTAAGTTAATCAAGATTCTTTATTCTTCATACATTGGCATACGATTTCCAATTAATGCGTATTTCTTGATCCACTACTACAATTGAAATTTACACAATTAACAATAAGTACTATAGCTACACAGTAAGTACTATAGCTCCAAATACTATGCCGGTTCTTGGCGATGTGGGTACTGAAAATCCCGGCCAGGTATCTAGCTAGTCATATGAACAAAACAGCAGACAGCTAAAAATATCACAACTTATTATATAAGCACAGTAACTATATTTATTATGCCAAACGCCCCTACTTCATATCATTTCACTTGCCTATGATATGTTGTCTGCTTGGCTATGTCGATAAGATCATTTACTTCATCAAAATTTTACCTTTTTTGTCCAAAATATCCCAACTAAGCATCTATAATACTGGCAAAATATCTTGAGTGAAATCGGGATATTCTTGAAGTGCAATTACTCAATAGATTGTATCTATAATATTATTTTCATTAATTTAAGTATACATCATTTTCTCAGTATACTTGTAACCAAAGCCTACAACTAAGGGTCTCTTTCAATACAAGTGTATTTTTTAATACAAGTGTATTGTGCTCTTCAAAGAGTGAATGTATAGATTCTGATACCATCATTCTTAGACATGGCAAAAAATTTGAATGCAGCTGAAGCAAAGCCACTTCTTGGAGAATTTGAGGTAATTGTTGATGTTCGCTCCAAAAAAGAATGGGATGCTGGACATTTAGAGCTGCCCTCTGTTCGTTTTGAAGAAAGCTTGCATGAGCACCCAGACAAAATCCCTGCTCTGGTATCAGAAATTGCTTCAAAGAAGGTTCTAGTCCACTGTGGTTCAGGAATGCGTGCCGGAAAAGCAGGAAAGCTCCTAGAAGGAAAGGTTGCAGACCTCACTATTGTAAATAGTGGTGGATATAGCCATCTTGTTTAATGATTATTGTGAACTCCTGTTAAATTGTATTAATTAGACGAGAACATCTTTCTCTGTGACTATATTATTTCTTGCTTCTTTCATGTTGTTGTAACTATATAGACATGCCATTTTTTTTGGATTTTTGTTGCTTTTTCAGGACAATTTTTAAGGTTCACAAGTATTTTTCAGAACATTTTTTATTGTATATGTGTCCAATTTTGCTTAGATTTCTATATAAACTAGCTGTTATTTCAAATTATTTTTATTTATGAAATACAAGTTCCAACTTACCATTCATAAAGGTCTAGAACTTTAAACCCTTAATTCCTAAACCTAAATAAGACTCATTGAAATTACTCAAGCATTTTCATATCTAATGTTTACTCCCTGCCCATTAGAATGGGAGACAAGCCTCTGAGAAACAGTCAAGCCATCGAAAAGGAGGTGCTTAGGGTGAGTTACAAACATTGCTCTGATCACTTGTTACTCTAGATCTTACATTTAACTTATTGTTGATGATAGAATGAAATACCTAGTTTTTTATTCCAATTTACAGAGGATGGTGACAAATTTCCGGGTACAAGAACTACAACAGCTGATGAGCATGTGCAACAGATCTCGCGTAGGCAGAAAGCAAGAGCTGCTCTCACGAGCACTTTATCTTGTAAAGAACATCAATGATGTGTCTAAGGACTGTAAAGTAGCATCTTCAATCCGAGACCTCTATAACAGAAGGTACCCCAGTAGGCAGATGCAGATTGTTGGTGGTATGCAAGAAGCTAACTGTATTCCACTTCCCCCTACCTCTGGTTGGTATTTCACAGCTTCTATATCTACTACTACATCTACTTTCACATCTACTATATCTACTACTACATCTACTTTCACATCTACTATATCTACTACTACATCTACTTTCACAGCTATTATATCTACTACTACATCTACTTTCACATCTACTATATCTACTACTTCATCTACTTTCACAATTCACATCTACCATATCCACTACTACATCTACTTTCACATCTGCTATATCTACTACTACATCTACTTTCACAACTACTATACCTACTACTACATCTCCTTTCACATCTACTATATCTACTACTACATCTAATAATACATAATGATAAAAGTCAAATTTTACACAGCAATACACAAAGGGTTAATATATTATTTAATTTCTCAAATTTTATATCTAATACTACATCTACTTTAACATCTACTATATCTAATACTATATCTACTTTCTCACCTTCTATATTTTGATGTTTAATTAAGTGATGATCTGCCATTCTTGTGACTATGTGATCTGTCTACATTATAAGCTGTGTTGAAAAAGCTGACAGTGTAATCTTTGTTATTATGCTAACCTATGCAGTGTAGTATGTACAGGTGGTATGGTCATGGTTTCTCGTGTATTTAATGAAGATTTCCCAATTTGATGTTTATTCATTTTGTAAATTGCTTTTTGCACTCTCTGTGGACTGATGACTCGACTTAATCCATCCAAGGTCTTAAGAGTACTTGAAAAGTTGTGGCTCGTGTTGACCTTTTGCTTATTGACTCTATTTTAAAACCAATGATATCTAGTCATTAGTGTCCCATGTCATTATCAAATGTTCCGCTCTGCCAACATACAGTTATTTAAGTTTGAATTTAATCAACATAGATAGGTGTTATGCCCGGTGGTAAGTTTTATAAAAATGCCTTATGAGCTACTAAAAGTTGATGGAATTGAAACAAATCCCTGTGTATTTATATTGTGATTCTTCAAAACCAGATGTGATATTTTTCGATTGTCTCTCTTGTCATGCCACATCGTCCATATCACCAGCTGATGCTACAATGTACCCATATAATACCCTGTCTTACGTAGCTGCCTTACTTGAAGTGTCTACACAGAGTCTGCATTACAGACTGATAATTAACGCCGTCTTCAAGAGCTCCATATAGCTGCTGTATTAAAGCTGGGTGCGCTGTGTAGTTTCGCAAACAAACAGACTGACAGACACACATCCTCAGAGAGCAAATATAGTGCGGTGTGTGCGTTCAGTAACATCTTGTCTACAGAAGGAAGCGAAAGTCCCACCGCCGTGCAGAGCAGCGCGTCCAGCGCTGGACCGCGCACTAACGGCTACCCCAGTACAACTGGAGCTTACGCCTCTACTGACACAACTGCTGATAAGGTGAGGCAAGCTTAATGATCAGGGTTCTATAATGATGACAAATCGTAAATAAAAGTTTGTCGACAACTTCTTTTATTTTTCCCATATCTATTTAGGCACGATTGGGCGGGTAAAACGTACTGTTAACATACTGATTATAACTTCCTTAAACACACCACAATATACACTGTTACATGAAACACACTGGTACATGATCTTATATCCCTGCAGGCACAAGTACCAGTTCTACCAGACGTGACGTTTAAAGACCTGCCCTTCTACGAGGAATGTGACGTGCTGATAAAACCTACAAGTCTAGTGGACCACGGTCCTAGTCGCTACCAGGAAACAGCTCTACCTTTCTATCTTAGTCAGCGTCAAGTACAGGCTATATACGATAGCAGGTAGTCATATTCATTACTTTAAGTTTATAAATAGAGATGTAACATCGTGTATCTCGATTTTACAATGTATCACAGTGCAGAAATCTAGAACATCTGTATCTATTACTTCACGTGTAATTTGATAAAACTGCGGCAAATATTCCAGGCTTAACAATACAATATTATTATTATTCAAAGACACCATGTTTTGTTGTTCCTTGCGTTCTATCCCAATCTAGAAAGTTGACGTATTTGATGTTGACTTTCTACTTTCGATATTTTCCCCATGATATGAAGTACCCTGTATGTATAAGTATACTATGGAATTTACCACATGGTCAGGGCGGTTATTACCAGGATAAGACAAAATAATTAAAACACACATTAAAATTCTACATTACACACTATATTACCCACTCATGTACATTTCAGGACGATGCAGCCTATGCAAGGTGGTAACGTTATGTCCTACAACTACATGGTACAAATACAAGTCAGATTGTGTCTATTAGAAACGAGTTGTGAGCAAGCTGACCACTTTCCCGCTTTCTGCGCTCTCAAAGTCAACGGCAACCAGGCTTTCAGCGTGAGTATTCTGTGTTTACAAGCTGTACAATGTACATTGTACTGACTAACTAGGCTTTTAGCGTGAGTATTCTGTGTTTAGCAGCTGTCACTACATGACAGAAGTACGTGACTTTCCTTTTTGCAACTTTTAAAAGTCGACTTTTCCCTGACTCTAACTTTAAACCTGTTTCAGTTCCAGGAACCACAAAGTTCCAATGTAAAGCGGCCCCCGTCAAACCCTATAGACATAACGGGGCACTGCAGACTGAGCAGCGCGTACCCTAACGTACTGAACGTTACCTGGGCAGCTAACTACGGACAGAGGCACTGCATCGTAGTCAGATTAGTCAGACAGCACAACTCTCAGATACTTCTCGATAGACTCAAGAAACATATTCGCAACGTGGACCACAGCAAGGTTTGTTTGTTTGTTTGTTTGTTAGTTTGTTTATTTGTTTGTTTGTTTGTTTGTTTGTTTGTTTGTTTGTTTGTTTGTTTGTTTGTTTGTTTGTTGGTTTGTTTGTTTGTTTGTTTGTTTGTTTGTTTGCTTGTTTGTTTGTTCGTTTATTATTTGTGTCTTGAAACGGTTGTTAGTTCGGGTTGTCTGCGGGTGACACATTAGGGCACCGCTGAATCTAATACTTTATTGTTCACTTAAAAATGTGATTGTTTGTACTTGACACAATATTTACGTTGTATTTTTTTTGTATTTGACTCAATATTTCCCCAGGCACTGATCAAAGAAAAGCTGTCATGTGATGATAACGAAATAGCAACTACCAGTTTGCGAGTTTCGTTACTGTGTCCTTTAAGTAAAGCTCGGATACAAATTCCTTGTAGACCTACTACCTGTAGTCACCTGCAGTGTTTTGACGCTTCCATCTTTCTTCAGGTTTTATACAGATCGAGACGTGGTTATATTACATTCATGCAGCTATTTTTCATGATATATAAACCTAGTTTACAAACATGTAGCTATTTCACAATTACAGACATGTAGCACTTAATTACAAACATGTAGCTATTTCACAATTACAAACATGTAGCACTTAATTACACACATGTAGCTATTTCACAATTTCAAACATGTAGCACTTAATTACACACATTTCAACTATTTCCCAGACTCACACTTAAATAACAAAACTACTCAGATGAACGAGCGGAAGGCGACATGGCAGTGTCCTGTGTGTGACGGGCCCGCTAAGTACGGTACTTTAGCGATAGACGCCTTCTTCAACCTCATTATCGCGCAGTCACCTGATGCGGAGGAGATAGAGGTCTTCCCTGATGGCTCTTGGAAAGCACTCTCTAATAAACCTGGTATTTCGTTATTGATTTTAAATGAACCTTTGTGAGGGCCGAGCGTGAGTTCGAAACGCGTTACTAGTTTTGCAACTCAAGTACTGAGCGTATCTCCACATATATATTCCCATTGTGCGCAGCTAACAATGCACGAGCCTTTCCTAATTCCAGATATCCAATCAAGTATCTAAACATTTCTGATAATGCGTGGTGCGTGCAGGGCAATGTGAAAAGTATGCAAATATTTGGAATTTTAATGATTGTGTTTATCAATAAATCTACAACTCCTCCTCTCCAGATCCGAGCCCCTCAGAGTCTCGGAGTTCTAACAAGCCAGAAGCTATATCAGTAGACAGTCCTGAGTCAGCGGGGCCCTCCTCCATTCCCGCTAAAGAAGGTATTTCTGTTTGTGTGTGTGCCCGTTCGTCTGTGTGTCTCTGTTTGTGTTTTTATCTGTTAGTTTCTCTGTGTGTCTGTCTGTGTGTGTGTCCGTTAGTCTGTGTGTCTCTGTTTGTGTTTGTATCTGTTTTTGTGTTTGTCTCTGTTTGTGTTTCTATCTGTTAGTTTCTCCCTTTGTCTGTTTGTATGTGTGTCTGTTAGTCTGTGTTTCTATTTGTGTGCGGCTGTCTTTGTGTCTGTTTGTGTGCGGCTGTTAGTCGGTGTGTCAGTTTGCACATTTTTAGAATTTATCTGAAGCAAAGGCAGTTTCAAGAATTTGGCCACCACAGGTGAAAATTTTTGAATGCTTGTCCGTTGAATAAAGTCCGTCTCGGATTAAAGGAAGAAAACACCGAACGGACATAGACGGACAAACAGCCGCATTAAGAAAATGTTTAATCATTAAAGGGGAGCAATTTGTCATTTGTTTTCGATTTCAGATCCAGTTCTAAAAATTTGCCCACCAAAGATTAAATTTTCGAGGGTTTAAAGGGTGCGAAACGTCTTAGAACTAGCAGCAATTTGACGATAGAATTTGACATGAAAAGCATTTTAGAAATCAGCAGAGCCAAAGTAGATGTGAAAGAAAATTTGTAGGGTTTAAATAAGCATAAAAAGTGTAGAGGCGATAGACTAAGATTTCAATTTTACAGACATTCGATTGTAATTGTTTAAAATGCTAATTTTTAAATAAAATGCTTGAGTTATTTTCAAATAGGAAATATGTATGCCCTTTTAAATGTCCCAATCTATGTCTAAATATTCCTACTTGTTAAGAATTTCCTGACCCCAGGTTTGCGAGAATCCAAATTTATGAATATGGATCTGTTTGTCCGTCTGTTTGTCTGTTCAGTGTCCTCTTGTTTAGAATTAGATATAAGTGTCTACCTAGTAACTAGTAACTTTGACTTAACTTCGAGCATCAAATACAGTAAACCCTCGATTTACCGGGCCTCTTGGGGGAAAGGGTTGAGGCCCGGTAAATAGAGGGGCCCGGTAAATAGAATTTGACCAAATATGGCCTAATTTTGGCCAAAATAGTAACTTAAGTTATTGACAGCTGAACATAAACATTTCTGATCAAATTTGTTGATAAAAGTGCTCTTTGAGGGTATATCACGTGTGCCGGTGCCTGCTTTTGAAAGCTCATATCCCATGGCCTTGTCCGACTCTTAATTGATCTTTCGTGTCGTGCCATTGGCGTATGCGATAACGTCATGCTGATACACGATCGTGTGCTGGACTGTTGTCAAGCATCTCGTGTATCTTTATTAGGACAGTATAGCATGCTTTAATTGGGTACAGAAGGAGCCTTATAATGTAACGATCATGGGTTAACAAGCTTTGACATGTGACACGCAAATGATGGAAGGCAAAAATTTTTGTGTGATAATATCAAAAAATTTCGGGGGAAAGGAAGGAGGCCCGGTAAATAGAGGGACACGGTAAATAGAGGCCCGGTAAATCGAGGGTTTACTGTACTTTGATTTAACCTAGTGGCTAGTATGTATACGTCATACTGAGTACTGAGTACTATATTTGTAGTATTTATAGTATTTACCGGTATGTTGGCACGAGGTTGGTGATTATACCATAACTGCTTGTATTGCTCTAGACGTGCTGCTCATGATGTAAGTTTTACGTCATAAACTGACAATTAGGACACGTATTTGCTGCTCCAGTAGAATCTAGCATTTCATTGCGTAGCTTTGTGTCAAATACAGATTTTAGTACTACAAACTGTAAAAGAGAAATAGGAATTTTGCCAACTGAGGTACAGTAATCCGGAAATTGAGTAAGTTGAAGATGAAGTAGTGTTTGTATCATCGTGACTTATGAAGTGTGAAGTGACGTCACTACCACTACAACCCTCTTATAATCTAGACTGATATACAGCCCTGCTACCATCTCGGCTGGAGTTATATTGAGGTATACATACAGTACACGGTTGTATTAAGTGTGGAATGTAGTACATACCAAATGTACATACATCCGGTACGGAGTGTAATTTTCTGTGCTATTTTGGGTCATGACAACACGTGCAGCTAGCGCTCCATAATGACACAGTGAGCTTAGTGCACGTGACAGCCATGGTGATGTCACACAGCGAGCTTAGTGTACGTGACAGTCCTTGTGACGTCACACAGTAAGCTTAGTGCACGTTAAGTCTCATTTTTACGAGACACGTCTCGATTTTTATGTCAGCACTTGAAAAGTCGCAGAACTTACTAACTGACATTGACTTTTATGCACATCTGTAAAATCCAGTTCTGAAGCTTCAATGAGGGTCAATTCCCCAAAGGTTTTGATTAAACCTGGGGGTCCCCACATTACACAAGGACCCTTAAAAACTGGAGGAATTTAGGACTTAAAAAATCAATACGCGCTTTAAATCATACATTTACTTAATGTTTTTTGACATCCAGACTATCTGAGAGTCAAAGTTGGTCAATTAATTGGCTTTGCCCGATTTGAGCCTTAGAAGTAAGAATGTGTTGTTGCTGATTATTGATAAAGCTATGAGCTTACATTGGTAAAATATGTGCAATAATTTGTTGAATGATAAATTTGTATATTTATCATTCAACATATATGTTAAGATGTAAGTTACTTGTTGAAGTGAATATTCAATTTAAAATTGCTTCCCATTGTATGATACCTAATGGTATTTAGATTCTGCTCTCATGGTAAAAACAATTGAATGGTGTCAGAAATGATAACAGTTCATAAAATCTGCTCTTATAAGATACCTAATGCACATTTATGTCAGTTTCAAAGAAATTCACAAAACAGACAATAAAGACATACGATACAGAAGACTCGTGCATTATTTTTCATTTCAATTGTACAAATCATTATAGCCCTAAATCCATAGCGAGCAAAATAGCCTATCTCCACTGTTCTAGTTATATAAATCGTAGATAACATACGTCAATGATACGACATGCTCCATATCAAATATTTTAAAACGACAGAGTTATATTGCGCAAAGATCTGAATTATGAAGTATCTTAGCCCATTCTGAAATATTATGTTTAAGCAACCGTGAAATGAGTGAACATTGCGAAATCTTGGAGTTGCACTTCGCTTGTTCATAGACAAACAGACATTTTGCACAAAATTTTTTTTCAGAATCGCATAAAACGCGGCAAAATATGACTAAATCCATTTCGTGGTTTGGATGATAGTCAGTGTCAAAATTTTCACTATTTAACCATGACAACTTGAACTTGCCCTACCTTCCAAATCGTAACTTTACGTGTAATGTACTAAGTCCTTGCTGGATATCTTATTTTGCGTTAACAAAGTCAATTTCATATTACCGTTAACATGTGTTTAACACGCACTAACATGTATTTTATTTAAACTTTTTTAACACACTTTCGAGAATGTTCCAGTAGTCCCCAACCCCCTTTATTAAATTTCTTAACAAAACCTGCCGTGTCTTGTATTGTGTCTCATATTTTGTCCGCTATTGTGTCGGAAATTGTCTCAAGTGTGTCCTGCCTCCGTTATAATTGCGAAATTCCGGTGTTACACCCGCGTGTAACGACAAATTCCGGCGTGTAGTTACGTCCTTATAGGCACTTACTTCCCTACATATCACCTGATCTTGTGCAACGCGTTATCGCAATGCATAAATTAGCTCCGTGCATAATATGTTGAGATATATGTTAAGATATGGCTAAAGTTGGCATGCAGACTGTCTGAGATTCGTAGTTACGTCCTTATAGCCACTTACTTCCTCAAGTTAGTGTAAGTAGTGTGTAGAAGTGTGTATAGGGCAATTATTCCATATATGGGAGAGCTATTTTTAGCAAAAAAATGAGGCGTCCAATCGCAGGAGAGAGCTGAGTATTTGAGCCAATCAGAGCGAGTGAGACTGGTAGAGAGAGCGTGGCAGTCGTCTGATGAAATTAAATATGCTGCTCTCTCTCCGCCGCCAAAGGGCGTGGTTGGCGGATGTCGCCTAGCAACCAATCACGATCCAGTGTGGCGAATACATTGTGAATGTACTGTTGTGTATAGTTCTATGTTAGGAAATGTTATTGGAACATACAGGAATGCAAACAATTTACATAACTTCTTGTTTCAGCGGCCCCGTCACACGATGTTATCGACATTTTGAGTTCTGACGACGAAGACTGTGCACCGCCTCCCCCCAAAAAGTGAGTCACTTCCACAACTTACTTTTTTAAATCTTGTAACTCTTTCTATACTTGTGGCACATCACCAGTAGTTTCTGATATGCAACTCATAAAACTTTTAAGCTCGGACCCTCCGAAGCCATTGAATTGGCTTCCTTCCAGATTCTTAAAAATTATCCCAATCTAAACCAATAATAGCCGTGAGATCAGAATTAAAAAATTATAAGTTTCGATGATAAGAAGGTCTAAGACGTTTTAGTATGCTAAGTTCAGTTTTAGCAGCCTAGCTGGACTTTCTCAGGACTCATTTTACTTATGTTCGTTCGATGTTTTAAGTGCTGATCTGGACAATGGCAGGAGCACACAGCAGCGCCTGAAGAGCTAGGGCGGCAATGTAGCGAATATTAAGGCCCAAAGGACCCGAGAACCAGCAAAGATAAATGCCGGTCTCGGCGCCTGCCAGTGTTGCTATATTGGCATAAATCGAAATTGGCAATCGTCTTAAATTTTTGATTTACTGCCGGAAATGTCAATTATCTCATTCCTTCGTCGAATAAATCATATTTCTCTAGAGGAGATTTTGTAAACATCGATGTGAGACAGTTGACATATCTGGATCCTTGGAAAACTTCAATATTGTAGAAAATGGTTGCGAATTTTTTTGTAGCCTGTCATTCTCAATGTTATCTGATTTCATTGTAACGTCCTAAATTATGGGTTTTATGGAAATCGATTTTACAAAATCTATGCATTTATGCCTTAGTGGCACACTTCATTTTCATGCAGAAAGTAATAATTTTCTCAACGTTCTTGTAAAATATCATGAATCATGATATTTCTTCCAACACATTATAAGCTACTAGCCGCTACAGTTCAGAGAAATTGTTGAAAAACTCGAACCAAATCCGAGAAAGGTTTTAGCGAATACCTCGTAAATCTTAATCTGTCCATTTTAGGTCATATAGCATCATAACTTGAATATAGATTTAGTCATTAATAACATGATTTTAGAGGTTTTAACTCTCCCTGACTATCAATGCTGTACAAAGTTTCACGAAAATAATACAAAGACGCTGCTTATATTTTTCCTAAATCAGAGTGAATTAGTTTCTATTGACGAGTGTTGCATTTTTTTGTTTTTAAATGATTGGTATGAAAAAAACACGGCATTTGACTAAGACCATCTCTGCTGACTGCCGATAATCGCAACAGTTGGAGTAAGAGTAGTATAAGAGTAGTAAGAGTAGTTGGCATATAGAGCTATCAGGAGAAGGTTTTCAGATCATTACAGAGGAGGTTACCTTGATTACGTAATCAATTTCTCCCCGATTTTCTTCAAATTGTCTTAGACATATTAAGTAATATGAGTCTGTATTTAATTGAAATTTTATCATGACTTTCGAAAAAATTGTGAAAAAAAACAAATAAACGCAACTCTGTGGCCTTCTTTTAGTATATTCAGCGGTAAAATTCTTGAAATCTGTTGGTTGTAGAGAAGGGTGTTGGACCCTGCTCACATAATAGGTGGGTCGAGTCTAATTAGGGGAGGGGGTTTTTACTCTTTTGCTTAAAGACAAAACAATATCGTGTTCCAGCGCAGTTCTTGAATCACGGTCTATCCTAACATTTAACTTTTTTTTCAGACAAGCAGTAACTGTCCAGCAAACTTCCGTCATCAAAACAACACAAAAACCACCTGAGCAGTACATGAAGCCAGATCAGAACGCATTCCTTGGCAAACTTAACGGTAAGTCTTCACTCTTTTTTATGCATTTTTTTCCTCTGAAGCGTATAAGTTGTATTTTGAAAATTGGCGGCAAGGTTGTTTACAAGAATTCGCTAGTTTACTTTAACTAGGTGTCAGGCCGATTTTATCCCTTTAGGAGGTTTTAAGTTCTATGTATTCTCTGTTTAACATTGACAATGTTTGTTTCTCTTTCTTTTTAAATTTTTTGTAAACCATAACTATCTGCCGACGGTAAGTCCTCTTGGCTTGGTTCAACTCTATGTAAGGCGCGACATTAAAGTAGCTACAATTGAAGCGCGTCCGCCATCATTAAGTAACGCGCGTTCGCGCGCGTATTGATCTGAAGAATTTCTAGCCAGGCCGATTTCTATCTCAGCTCCGGACGTTTCAATGTTTCATTATTGGCGTGCAAATTTCCAACCGCCCATTAACGGGTAAGATACCTACAGTATAACGACATAAATATCTATACACACCTCAATATTCCGCCAACCCTTCCTCAAACCCCTGGGGTAATTCAGCCTTGTTTCAGATTTCCAGACGCTAATGTCGATGTGTCAGAACAGCATACCAGATGGGGACGTAAGTAAATTCACTTCAAAATTTTATCTTTTAACTTGTCGCTACAACTAACAAGGCAATTGTGACGATGTAACGGATGCAGTTTTAGTTAGTATCACTTTTTGCTCAGCATTAGAATTCTGTTCTTAACCAAACATTATTTCAGCCGGCTTTTACAAACTTCATGAGAGAGTTGAACAAGATGCGACACTTTCACCGGTATCAGCAAGCCGAGCAACACTCGAACATAGCCACCCAACAGCAAACAGGGCAGCCTTCTCAAGCCTCCTCCAGCAGAGGCAGAGACAATGAAAACATCATCACTATAGATTGACTATACCAGGGACAAAGAGACTGGTTCAGATGAACTGGCGCGAGAATCAGCCAGGTTGTCAACCACTCAACCAGCTCTGCTTTTTATGTGTTACTTCTTTGATACTCAATACGTGGTTAGAAGGGGATATCTCACTGCAATGCCTTCACAGCTTCTCAAACTTTTAACTTCGTCAGGCTGTTTTTGTGGCAACCAGTTATTTGTTTTCATTGAATTCCATTCCCAATGCTTCGTTCTTTTTGTTATTTAATTGGCGTGTCATCTGTTGGAATTTTATGACAGTTGCTGACCTGAATTATATGACTCTTAGTTAAGCTAAGTTTACGTTGTCTTTGTTTAAGTCAATGTTATCAAATTAGAATTTGCGGTGAGTCTTAAACTCCCGTATCGACCAGAAAACTGTCTACTGCAGTTGTAAGAGGGTTTTTGAATCGTAAAACAACGTATTTTGTAAATGACAGTCCTGTTTTTGATACTGTTAAGATCGCCAGATTTCTTCTTATCAGTGTTCACAGAGCTTTAAAACAAAGTTATTTATTATAATTTATGTTAATTCAATGATTTGATTGTGCGTGCTGAATCGTTTGCAAATAACTCGTTTTTATCTTCTTCAAAATCCACTTACTAAAAAAAATAAACGATACAGATCATGTGACGCAATGTATCTTGAACTAAAGAACCTCGAAGTGCTCGAACTAAAGAATATATAGATCTCCTCAGTTTTAAGATAGCTTATAGTAAGTTTACAACAACGACAAGGTTCATCTCAAATATTCGTCAAACACAGATTCTGGTCGACTAAGGTCCGGAGTTGTTGAGTAACAACGTGGTTCAGTCGGACATCCGGGAATCCGGAGGTACCGGACTTTCTTCAGATCTTCCCACATCTTCTCAGCAGCTCGCTCTTCCTCTGTCTTCGCTCGGAAGTCGTTTAGTCTCCTCTTGAACTTCAGCAGGGCCCTTGCTGCTGTCAAGTTCTGATGTAGAAATTATTAGTCCTTACTGCACAAGCAAGTGTTTTTCCATCATGCAAATGCAACATTCTGCGCTGATATTTATATCACAGCAAATTAGCATCACCGTTAATCAATTCGGATTCCCGATTCTGAGATGATTTTCCAGAAAGGCTGTAATGAACAAAATGTTTAAACTCAGACTTACATTGAAACATTTCTTTTGTTCCTCCATAACCTCTTCAGGAACAGCCGCCTCCACCCTGACTTTAGGGTCCGGAGGAAACTCTTTCTGTATGAATGAGTTGAAGTCGAACTTCCAGTCCTTGTGTCGGGACTGTATGTATCTCATTGCTATCGGGGGTATTCCTCTCGGTTGCTCTGATATCTTCTAATCGGATGTAGTTTTATTTGACAAGAATCAACCTGTCTATTTTATTGAATATGTGTTATTTTCAAAACTTAATAGCAGTGTTCAGAAACGTACGCATAATTCCTAACCTTGATACTGAGCCACTTGCTGATAGACTTGATCTTATCGAGTTCTGCACTAGTAGACACGTCTTGTGTACTCTCCATCCTCTTCTTCGCTTCCTGGTGAGATCTCTGGAGCATTTTCACAGCATCCAGCTTCACTCGTGTGTTCCCAGATTTCCACCTAGATGCCAGACTCGCTGGCGCCTCTTCTGTAGGTTCCAAAGTTGTAGTTGCTGTGTTTGTCCCATTTCCTGTTCTGTTTGATTGTGTACTCCTCTCTGACTATGGGGTACAACTTTTACCAAGGGATACAACTTTATCACTGGGATACATCTTTATCACTGATCCTGTTAGCACAATGTTGTCACCCATTGTACTAAGGGGTCGCTCACTTATGACGTCAGCAAATTTTCGGTAATTTTTAACCCCCCTCCCCCCCTCCGTCATCATTCATCATCATGCCAAAACCCCCCTAATTGTCAGAGGTAAATTCACATAATGACATCATCACAGTCAGAACCCCCCCCCTACTTTATGTCAAAAAACTTGACATAATTTGCAGTCATTTTTGAAATTTTTTATACTATGTCAGTGAAAACACAGTATTTCACCAGATTTCTGAATCAGAATTTTTACTTCTGATTTTGTAAAATTCTGATAAAAATTTTCAAAAAAGAAATTACAAATTTTAAAAAAGTCCTTTAAATCCTAACAATTTTTGATGACATCATCATTGGCCAAATCCCCCTCCC
>JH152846.1:8570-22239 GCA_000226015.1 Mnemiopsis leidyi | reverse complement strand
TCTTTTCCACCCTCTTCTTCCTCTACCTCCTCTCCCTCCTCTCCCTTCTCTCTCCCTCCATCCTCTACGTCTTTTCCACCCTCTTCTTCCTCTTACCTCCTCTCCCTCCTCTCCCTTCTCTCTCCCTCCATCCTCTACGTCTTTTCCACCCTCTTCTTCCTCTAACCTCCTCTCCCTTCTCTCCCTTCTCTCTCCCTCCATCCTCTACGTCCTCTCCATCCTTCAAATCTTTTTTTGTATTTTGTTACACCTGCTTTTACAGTTATACTGAAGGGGCTCCTAGAAGATTTTAGATAATTTAACGGAGACCCTCCTCATTTAACCCTCAATCACGGTTTCCCTGTCATTCGGCCGAAGAAGATTGCATAGGCAACTGCCCTTAGCGCATTCCTCTAGGATTGGCGTTTCTGGGAATCGAACCCCCGACCTTCTTCATAAAAATTCGGTGAGATACCACGACACCACCAACACAACTAACCTCAGAGCAATGTTTAGGTATCCTATCCGGTAAACCGCTAACAACAAGACATTCCCCAGCAGCAGTTTCAATCTCATTCACACTGTGCGACTCCAAGACCTCTGCAATTCGAGCGTAGAATGTTTCCAAAAACCGGACGTAAGCAAACGGGGACATATCTCGAGCCGCTAACCGCTGAAATTAACTCCAGTAAGTTTTGAAGCTCCGCTTTTAAATCAAGCTCAACAGCAAAATCCAAAAATGGTGGATCGATTTTTCCCTTAATCCACTCGGAAATCTGCGAGATCTGCAAAGGGGACGGTAGCACTCTGGTAACTAACCTGGAAGTCTGTCAGACCTGCAAAGAGGACGATAGCACCCTGGTAACTAACCTGGAAGTCTGCCAGATCAGCAAAGAGGACGGTAGCACTCTGGTAACTTCCCACATAGAGTGTGCTGGTTTGTCTGCACTTCCTCAGTTCTCTCACTACACTATACGGCAACATCCTGAACAGCAAGGCTTCTGATCTGTCTTTCTGTATCTTCAGTACTTTCATCGTTACTTTAGTCCGCTCGCTCTGGGACTGAAGAGCAGGAATTTGGTGAAGATATGGCACGGCAAAGTTACACTAATAGAAAACTATAGATTATCACAGATAACTAGTGATAATGATAGGGTAAGTTTACCTTCAAGTATAAATAGATCTGTTTAATCTTCCTGATGTCGATAACCGCGAAGACAGAGAGGATGAGACAGAGGATAATCAGGACGACCTCAGTCGCGTATTGGTAGAGGATAGCTTTGTTTATCATGGAGGCCATCTTCTCGTTCACTGAGTCAGCCACGCTATCTTGAATTGACTTTATGTGCTGAAATTCATCTTCTTTAGAAATTCAAAGTTCAAGTTAGTTGACAGTCTTGCAGTCTAGAACAGAGGAAATTATACTTAATGAAATTTTAAAGTTAAAACTTTACGTTTTTTGTTCCAGTACGATAAAAAAAGAGGGCTAAGGTTCTGACCTCATCATATGACATGCCAATGTTTATCCAGAAGAGGGCTATCTTGTGGGACTGTTGTACGTGGGCGTTAGCTCTTATTTGCTTAAGAAGCGTCCTTAGATCTCCACTGTACAGGGGGATAGATGTCAGCTTGGATTTTTTGAGTCACGATTCAAGGAATGTTAATTCAGGCCTCGAAAGTTCTTTGGCTCATTTTAGAGGTCTAACCTTTTTTAAACGAATGTCAACTTACGAGAAATACGAAATTAATCTGCAAAAACCTGTATTTGATAAGAGATTGGTAGATTTTAGACCGGATATTGTCCCCACCATAAATTTGTGAGAATTGGAGGGAGTAGTCGTGGAGCTGAAATCGAAACGTTTTCTTTCACACTTCCTTTTTAAAAATAATAAACTGCAATCAAGATCAGAAACTGCAATCAAGATTATAAACTGCAATCAAGATAAATAACTATCATGATCAAGATCAAGATTACAAACTGCATTCAAGATTATAAACTGCAATCAAGATTATAAACTGCAATCAAGATTATAAACTGCAACCAAGATTATAAACTGCAATCAAGATTATAAACTGCAATCATGATAACTACAATCAAGATTATAAACTAAAACCAAGATTATAAACTGCAATCAAGATTATAAACTGCAATCAAGATAATTAACTATGAGAAAAATTATAAACTGCAATAAAGATTATAAACTGCAATCAAGATTATGAACGACAACCAAAAATATAAACTGAAATCATAATAACAAACTACAATCAAGATTATAAACTGCAAATAAGATTATAAACTGCACCCAAGAAATGAAAATGTGGAAACAGACAGTAGGTAGTACCTTGAGGGCACCGATAAAGAGAGAGTGGATGTCGAGAGAGATAGTTCCGTTCATGAAGTACATAACCCCCACACTCTCAATCAGAAACAGTTGGTATCTGCTGAATATGATCGTCTCGTACGTCACCTGAAATAGGGCGTGTCAATCCCGTGTCAATCCCGTGTCTATCACGTGTACAACAGTACGTGTGAAAGTGGAATTGAGCTAAAAGAGATGTATGACTTTGGACGCGTACCCTCAACGCCGATAGCCCGTTTCATACAAGCTTAGCACATTTAAAACTGATACATACTGATAGCCCATTTCATACTGATTGATCGAGCTCTAGTCTATCAAGGATGGTGGATAGCAGCACACGTTCACACAATTTCTTAAGCGTTGCTTAATTGACCGCTGTTTGCAACGTCACATCTATGGAAGATGAGCCGTCGGACAACAGGGTCCATCAACATGATTGGAACTTTAGAGTATACAAGAGTTATCATCCTCGCAATATTTAGTATCAGATAGTATTATTTCGCAACTAAGCAGCTATCGAGTATCAGATATTATCATTTTCGTAACTAAGCTACTATTGATTATTGTGTATCAGATAGTATCATTTTCGCAACTATGGTTAGTTGCGCTGTATGGCCTGGGTCAGGAGGCAGTTGATTTGGGACAGTTGACTGTAATGTCAGTCCAGAAGGTGCCGGATAAAGGCAATACTTACCATGGCATTACATAAGAAAGCTCGATGTTCAGGTACAGAGCCAGAAGTGTTTGCAGGAAAAACAGGGTGTTCATGGAATGAACTCAGGTCAGTCTGACAAAAATTCCTCATATTTACTAGCTGCCTTAAGGCCGGAAAAATTCCATGCAGTCACAGAAAAATTAACTTAGAGCACTGGTAATTAAACGAAACTTTGGTAAAATTGGCTTATAACAAGAGAATTTAAAAACATAGTTAGACTTAAGAGTCACCAGAAGAAACTTAGAAAGAAGCTTAGAAAGAAACTTAGAAAGAAGCTTAGAAAGAAGCTTAGAAAGAACGTTTCCTTACCAGAGTATTCCAGACGAGGGAGAAGGAGCCTCCCTGGAGAGACTGGATCACTCCCTCGTATATAATCTTGATCATCACGTGATACGCTTTGAAAGCCTCCTCAGCTCGCAGTTGTTTGGCGTCGATCTGTCCTCGCAGTCTCTCCAAGTCGTGTATAAACTGCGTTTTTGTTGCGTAGTTCGTCTCTAGCGACTTGGGCCAGCTGGAAATCTCCGCTGAAGTTCAACAAGACTTATTTAACAGGATTTTCATAAACGTTTGTAAACTTAGAAAAGTGTTTATTCTTGAAATGACGGCATATTATCAAATAGAATGATTGGACCGACCTAAAGATTCGTTACTCTTAATCCGGAGATCGCTCACTACTACAACCGGGTAGTCCAGAGTCCCGTAAATATACATCATAGTCCACAACATCTCAGCGTTTAGACCTTCCACTGCTTTGGAGAACTGAGGAGATGTACTGTGAATAAACTTTAGCATTGAGATCGACAGTAAAACTAACACTAACACTAACACTAACACTAACACTAACACTAACACTAACACTAACACTAACACTAACACTAACACTAACACTAACACTAACACTAACACTAACACTAACACTAACGCTAACGCTAACGCTAACACTGATACATACATCGGCACTAACATTAACACTAACACTAACACTATCAATAACTCTAATGATAACACTAACACTAACACTTACGCTAACAAAAATCATTAAAACATTGATTTCAACACTAAAACTAACAGCAACATTGACACTAATAAAATAACATTAAAAAATTCAGTGGAAATCTTGCAAATGGAAACTTCTCCGTACAATGTTTTGATTGGAAAATTATTTAAGAATACGAATTTAAAGTTTTACTAAAGATATAAAGTTAAAACTTGACTAAAGATATAAAGTTATAAAGTTATAAAGTTAAAAAGTTATAAAGTTATAAAGATATAAAGTTTAAACCTGCTGACTGCTCCCCACTAAGTTGTGGTTAGCTCTGCTCTGTCTGTGGGAGATGTGACCCTGGTATATGTGATAACACGAGTAGCTTATCACTGCTAAGATTGGGATAATGATGCATACTGAGATATTCCGACTTTTTCTCTTGTACTCTGACCCTTTATCGTCCTGGGTTTCTGAGTTTTACTTTCAACGTTTAATGACACTGGTCTTAGTGCAATACACGGTTTTATACTCAGAACAAAATCAATTGTACCAAACATTAGCTAACTTTAGAAGTTAAAAAAGTTAACTTACTTTTCCTGTACTGTCGACTATGTCATTGAAATCCTCTTGTATCCGATCCCAGGAGTTCACTGAACCTGAAAAGAGGATAAACTCGACGTAGAACACTTGGAGTTAGCAGGTATCCACTATCCAGGCATAAACACATAGATCAGTCTACCTACATACAGACGCACAGACATACAGACGCACAGACATACTGACGTACAGACAAACTGACGTACAGAGTACGGACATACTGCTGAACAATTACAAACATACAGACATACCGACATCGGATGAAGAACTTGAAACTGCCGGTCTGCCTGACGCCTTTCCTTTTCTCTTTGTTTTTGATTTACTCTTTGCCACCTTACTCAAGATGGAGTTGTTGGGCTTGTAAAACTTTACAAAATCTGCAAATATTATTCAATTTCATAAAGATGCAGATTTACAACTGTTTAGTCTTTCTCAATAGAATTAGAATACACTTATAGTTAATGTCTAAATATTCATAGAATTTGCAAATTATATTAATTTTTTTCCAGAATTTGCATATTCTATGAATGTTTTTTCCAGGGTTGACGTGATCAAATATTTGATTACGTCAACCGTGAAAAAAAGTTGGTATAATGCGTTGGTGATAGACCAATGCAGGACAAATATGGTAACTTAGTCTTAGCATACAAATTGCCTAGCTTATAGCAATAAACATTTGAGAAGCAGTACACCACCATTAAGCAAACTAAATACTGTGGATAAAGTCTTAGCGTTTTTATGTAATTAGCTTTTATCATTTCGTCTGTTAGCACTGAAAATTAGTCACAAATCATGTACATTAAGACGAAAATGACAACATTTTTGTCACTATACGTAAGTAAGTAAAGTAGCTAGTGGTAACCAAGGAGAAAACAAATGTGGCAACTAAGAAGATAACTAAGCCGGTGACTAAGGAGATAACTAAGAAGATAACTAAGCCGGTGACTAAGGAGATAACTAAGAAGATAATCAAGCCGGCTACTAAGGAGATTACTAAGGAGATAACTAAGGAGACAACTTGTGGTAACTAAGGAGTTAACTGAGCTGGAAACTAAGGAGATGACTAAGGAGGCAACTAAGGAGATAAATAAGATGATAATAACTAAGGAGATAACTTAAGTGTTAACTAAAATGATAACTAAAGTGGTAACTAAGGAGATAACTGAGGAAATAACTAAGGTGGTAACTAAGGTGATCAATAATAACCAATGTGATAACTTTAGAGATAAGTACAGGTGGTATCTACTCACTTAGGTGGTGTATATGGAGATAACTACAGTTAAGGAGATATCAAAGGTGGTATCTATTAACTAAGGTGGTATCTATTAACTAAGTTGGTAACTATGGAGATAACTAAGCAGATAACTAAGCAGATAAGGCGGTATCTAAGCAGATAACTAAGGCGGTATCTATTAACTAAGGTGGTATCTATCAACTAGGTGGTAACGAACCGGCGAAGTATGACGTACCCATGCCGCACACCGTATCTCTCACTCGTTCCACTGAGGGTACTCTGAGTGTGTCATGAAGTGTTTCACCTAACGACTAATTAACAACAAGACAGAAGGCCTGGCTGGCGTGAGGGAGAATGGAGAAGCAGTAATAACCTCCCGCTCACTGACAGTGCACCTCGTTTTATTGCTTCTCCCTTGTCACTCTGTTGCCGTGACGACGTCACGTGCCCGCACATGACACACGTGCTGTGTTCTTATTGGCTGCTCGGATATCTGGACTGAAATATATCCTTACCTACCGATGTGACGCATTCTTTATTGGATTTAAATGTATCCGAAATTAAAGACTACTTTTGTTGTTTTATTGATACTTTATTGATAAATACTTCTTGCATTGGTTTTGAGGTGTAAAAAAGTTAAACCACGGTTTAATTGATCGACAAATATAGTAATAACAGCAATGTCAGTTTACAAAATGGTACAGAAGTATAAACATGAGTCAAATACAACAGAGTCACTGTCTACTCGCAACAATGAAAAGTCAACTTGGAGATAACAATAAGTAAAGTTGAAAATTGAAATGAAAAGAGAGAACACCATCGACTGAATTCTAAGAGTCAGACGTACTTTACTAAGTCCCATGGTCTCAGACATACGTTAACCTCTGCTACTCGCTACTTCATTTAAAAACAACTGATTATGTCTAAAAATTTCAGTTTCACCCAAAATCAGCAGACCGGTATGATGAGCTAAAAACAACTTCCCGGACTCATGGCCCAAGCCTAATGATCGTAAGCAGTTGATTCAAATACATTATAGATTAATAATAATGCTGAAATTAAATTCTGACGATTGAAATGCAAGGAGCGTGCGCAAATCTTACAAAATTGTTCACTGCAAAATAAGGTATAAGTGTCATTAGAAAAAGTATAATTAGGAAAATCTCCCGCCTACTGAATAAAATAGAAATTTTAGTATGGATCACGTAATATCTAACCTGCAGCATTATATAGGACTAGAAGTCTAGCTAGTTATTAGAACAATAGGAGCAAACCAGTACAATAGCAAATTCGTGCAAACCATTCATAAATATCAAATTTTTACCAAAAATCTCCCACACAACAAAATCAAAGTCATACAGCTGTTAGCCTCCAAATTGTTTATGTCCCTTGAAGTAAGTGTTACAAACGTTTTAGTCGCTGTCTAGATTTAGAACTGACAGAGTAGCTGGGGACTTTAAATTGAAGAGAATTAGGAGTTAGCTCTACTCTAGAATTAGGGGTCTGCTCCACTCTAGAGTTGGGAGTAAGGAGACTGGCAGTTGAACTTAGACTTGTCTTGCTGGAGGAGGCCGAGGTCGGAGTGTTGAGCGTTCTGAAGGGGGTCCTCACTTCCCTCCCTTTCTTCTTCCCGTCAATCCCCCTCTTACTGGGCGTCACTTTCTCGGGGGTGGGCAGATCGTCCGACATGATGTCTCGAGCTGAGGGTGCCCGCTTGGAGGGGTGCCGGGGCGGCACCTCCCTCCTCGAGGGTGCAGGTTCTGACTGAGGCGTATGTAATGCTGCGGGTTGGGGTGCACGTTGTACTGTGTTGTGTCGTGAGGGACGTGACGCGAGGGGCGAGGGAGGAGGGTTGGGACGCCGACACACATGGCGGGGTCTCAGATCCGGACTACGTGGAGAAGAGCGGGCCAGGCTGGATTCAGTGTGCTGGACGGGGGTTCTGGGGTTGCCGTCCCATCTGAAGGGGGAGGGGGCAGGCTGGATAGGACTGAGGGGTCCTTTACTCCGGGACATTCGTCTTGAGACGGAGAGTGGAGTTACCGGACTGTTTTCCTGAAAGAGAGAGGGTGTGAGAGACTGATTTACCAATTCTTAAACTCTATTGGAACACACTACTTGTTAACATACCAAATGTTAAGTTATCGGAAATTTCTCCATTACTTAAGAATATTTTAAGTAACACAAAAAGGAGGGTAGAAACTCCCTCTCCAAAAAACTACCCTCATATCTCACCTGGCCTCTGTTCAATCTGTTCAGTTTCTCCACTGCTAAGTGTTGTTTCCAGCGCTGTTTGACAAGTTTTAGGTCACACAACATGTGGTAGTAGCGACACACTCCCCTCAAACTGAGAAATAAACTGTCATTTCAACTTGCAGGTTTACTAATAATCTTCAACATAAGTACGATATAGGATTATCGAATGGTCTTGCTGCTGTCAGAGCACGCCGCGCGTTGTCAAAATTTACAAACCTGAGTAAGTCTTGCGGAGTGATGTATTGCTGGAGGAGAACTACTGTGATATCTACCGGGAGATCCTTCAAAAAGTCTATCTTTATCGGACTTGCTGGTACCTGGAAATTTATGAAATTTTTGAATTTTGATATAAACAATTGCAACTTAGATTGTGTTTAAAATATATTACTAAGTGATAACTATTCACAGCATATTTTAATAATATGAATAAAAAGAAACTAACGTGTTTAGAGATGTGTCGGGAACAATGAATCCGGAGAATGGGGGTAAGAGGTCGAGAGAGAGCCGGACTGCGGTCAATGTCGTAACTTTTAGGAAGTTTCTTCTCCACACACCGTTCCACAGGGTAGGACAATCTGGAAGAGAAAAAATACAGTCAATAATAGAATAATTATGAAGGGGCGAGGGTCGCAACTTTTAACCCCCTAAAAAGACGTAATTAGGTTTTTTTCCAAATTTTAAAAGGAAAAAGGTAAGACATTTTTGGTTAATAGTTCCTACGTCAACAAGTACATTCTTTAAACTTTCTTCTAATAAACGTTGCCCGACTGATGACAAACCTGAGGTTGGTTGGAACGTTGGGAGCTCCAACAGATGGAAAATCTTTTCTAACAGAAAAGTTAGCAGTTCCCGCAGGTTGTATATCTTTTCTGCTTTTTCCCGCTGGAACTTTAGGAGCCGGATTTTTAGAGGAAGCCTGCTGAACACGGGCCAGTAGAGCTGTTCGATGCCGGCTACTCAGATGGGAGGGGTCGGAGAAGGGCTGCTTCAGCTTTACAGGTCGATCCGGTAGAAGAGACATGAGAGAAAATCGGGAAATAACATCAGCAGCTCTGGGGAGAGAAAGAAAGTTTTAGTTTTCTAGTATTTGAAAAGTTATTTAAAGTGACAGATTGCAACTTGAGAAAATTGGTCCCACGAGATCGGATACTTATATAATAGAAATCAATGACAATATTTGCTGCTTTCTAGACGATTGACTGTTAAGGCAACAATTTCTTAATGAAAATCATTACATAACCTACTTTTATTGTGACAGTTGTGAGAAGCATTCTTTTGATTGAAAACATCAAATAAGGAAGAAATCTTAATACAAATTAAGAATGCATGTAGACCACCTATTAAGATTAGAGAGCCCCTACTCCTGCAATGAAACCCACATGTAGATTGTAGATAACAACAAGTAAAACTCACTCAGCTAGAGGATCATTCAACTGTACCATGTTCCTGTACACTTCCACCGCTTTAATACATCTGCTAATTATGATTAGGGTTAAAGGGGCACTCTTGTGTATCATATTCTCTTGGTGTAATTTTGTCCTCACTCTCTCTCTCAGGCTTTACCACTTAATTAGGATTTGGGTGGGAGATTCAATTAGGTTTAGCATGACCTGACTGGATGATAATGTCACTAACGTATCAAAGGATAATGACAAAACTTTGTATGACGTTGCATAACGGTGCAATTGAATAAACATTAATGAATACATAATGAATACTTAAACTATCAGTATCTATTGTGAAATAAATTACTATCGAAGATCTAAAACAAAAGCATAACACAACCATACATAGCAGCTAACACAACACTTAATATACCTCTCAAAATGATAACATTAACATGACACAGAATTAGAATATCACACTTGTGACGACACTACGGAGCACCGTGAGCGAGAAGAAAGTTTCTCAGAGCAGTGTAGAACTGTTCAGGCTGGTCTAGATGCACTATATGTCCAGCTCCCTCCACTTTCTGGAATTGGGCTGAGGAAAACAACTCCTCCGTTCTTTTCACTCTTTCTTGTGACATGTAGTCACTTTCTCCTCCGTCTGTTAAGGGGTTAAGTTAGACTATTGTCCAACACTCTTCTGTTTGTAATAACCTGGTTAACCTTTTACCACTTATTTTAGCAACATGAATGCCAAACTTGAGTTTATCAATATTTTAAAGAACTGAGGCAAATTTAAAACTTAAAGAGTCTGGGTGTCAGATTTCTCGGAGCAGAAACTACTTTTAGCTATTAATTTGGTGATAATGTTCTTGTTTTGGCAAGAGGGCAACACCTAAACAGCTAGCTATTGCACAGTGTATATTTGAAGGTAATAAAGTGACTTACAGAGAAACAATGTGTTAGTGGGAGATACAGGCACGTTGTCAGGGTAACACCTTATCTCCTCAGTAAACTGTGAGATGGTATCTAGGTTACATCTCCATCTCCACCCTCCTCCTTTTACTTGCAACAAGTTTGATAAGATGAAGTTTCTTTCGGACTCAGCCTGGAAATGTTAAGATAAAGAAAGGTGAATGAATACAATACTAATTACTTAAACTTAATCATTAAAACTACTAAATCAATAAAACTACTATATAAAAGTACTAAATATTAATAACAAAGAAACAACATTGACAAGGATAATGTAAATGCACTGCAGAATGTGGGAGAAGTTAAAGTATACATAAAAGTAATTTCTAATTAACAAAAAGGAGTGGTAACTAAAACACAGACAGTACTGATCTTGTTACAGATATCGGGCTAGGCGTCTAATTAGGGTATCAGCCAAATTACACTAATTATCTGTCGAATGGTTAATATCACCTTGCCCATTTTCTAAATTAACGAATATAGAAACTCGGGTGTCTAGTGTCTACAAGTCACGTGACACCCTCTGTACACAAGTGTGTGTAGCATGCAGGCAGTACACTGCTTGCGAGTGTTACCTTTATTTGGTTAGCTAAGAGAAGAGACGCTTCGTTCCGAGACTTGATGTTGAGGGTGTCAAGCAGGAGAAGCGCAGTACAAGTCTCGTCGAGGACAGTAGAGGTGAAGTTTGTAGGAAATATGTCAACTATTACAGCAGATTGTACCAGTTCTGGGTTGTAAGCACAGACCAGACACGCTTGTTTTCCGCCTAGACTGAGAGGGATGTTATCTCTCAGTAAAAACAGTATCATAAGAGTGTTATAACAGTTTTATAACGGGATATTTAAATAGCTGCACTGTGCGCATTATAGTAGTGGCATTTACCCATCAGTCATCTCATTTTGACGGCTACGATCAACAACACTACAAAACCAAACACAAAAAGCACGTACCTGTGACCAACTAAGTTGACCTTGTCAAGATTCTGCTGTTTAGCGAATTTTACAACATCTTCACACAGTTCAGGAAGGTACATCGAGTCATACCACGGGCTGGAACCGTGGTTCCTACAGTCTAGACAGTATGTCTGAAAACAAGGGCAAGAATACACTAAAACTGTATACACTACAGTACACTCTACAGTCTATACACTGCATTACACCACTAAAACATGTATTTTACACTGGTATACACAACACAGCCTGGCACTTCAGTACACTCCGCTATGTGATGTATTGTACACAATGGTAAAGGATGTACAGAGTCCTTTGTTGTAAACAAAAGGGGTATCCACGCTTATAAATTACCTCAGTTTTAAGATCTGCAGCTATTTTCCTTGAGTGTCTGCTAAAGTTGATCTTACTACCAAACAGTCCATGCAGAAAAATAATAGGCGCAAACTCTGACTCTCTCGCTCCGTGTTTTGTATAACTTAGAGTTTTCTCGCTGAGTGATCTGGGGACATTGTTTTTATCAGACAAGCTGATTAAACTAGAGATAAGATATTGAAACGAGAGAAAAAAACTTGTTAGAATGCAGATGCAATTGACATTAAAATCAAACCTTTGTGATCGATAGAGGGCTTTAGTTACATGGGGTATCGTCAAGCGGCTACATATCATCCTGCACATGGGGCTAAGTTAGTTTAAACAAATAAACGTTGGTCGTTATCAATAACTTAATAAACATGATAAATGCTGCTCAAAATCCGTTGTTCATGCGCGCGGTTCAATTTCAAAATAGGCGCGCAAATACCAAGCTTAGAGCGCCCCACTAATTAAAGCTACAAAAACGGTTTCCGCGCGTTACGCATAAGCTAAAAATTTGGTGCGTCAAAAAGGGCGAGCTAGCGAACGAACTTAAACCTCTAATGCGTCTCTGAAGTCTGAAGTGAACAGGGGCCGGGGCGAGCCATGGGTTGCCTTGCCGAAGTTAAACCAGTAAGTTCGGATGACAACGCGAAAACCTGGATTTCATCTAGTTTCAAGGGAGATAAAATGACAGTATAAGATCAAAGATGAGCTAAAAACAGAGCGGTGTAATGTGGGCTGAGAAAACAGAGCGGTGTAATGTGATCTGAGAAAACAGAGTGGTGTAAGGTGAGCTGAGAAAACAGAGTGGTGTAAGGTGAGCTGAGAAAACAGAGTGGTGTAAGGTGATCTGAGAAAACAGAGCCGTGTAAGGTGAGCTGAGAAAACAGAGCGGTGTAAGGTGAGCTGAGAAAACAGAGCGGTGTAAAGTGAGGTTAGAGAACAGAGGGGTGTGAGGTGAGCTTAGAAAACAGAGCAGTATCAGGTTAGCTGAGAAAACAGCAGGACATTTTCCAGCTTTTTGACTTGGGGGCCACCTCACTACTTGCACCCCCATAAATACAGCTGATGCAGAAACTCTTAGAGAGATGGCACAGAAAAGTTTGGAGCAAATTAACCAATGGTGTAAAGAAAACGGCCTCTCATTAAGTGCACTAAAAACTCACTCGGTGATGTTTACATGGAGTAAAACAACAAAATTTCTCCGTGTGATGCTTGACAGCAAACTATCGTGAAACAAACACATCGACTAAAAATGCCAGAAGACCAAAGGCACACTCCTGCAATGCAGGAGAGCTATGGTCCAAGCTGGGGCTTTAACCCTCAGACCATAAAATGGATATATACCACGCTGGTGAGACCTACTATCACCTATGCGGCAATGACATGGATTAATGGTATATACAAGCAGCATAATCTTGCAAAACTAAAAATCCTCCATAGACTGGCAAACATCCTGATCACAGAAGCTCTGCCACCCACTCCAGGCAATCCAATAAACTCTATAACAAACACGATCCAAATCGATCTCTGCATTGAAGAGGAAGCTGCTCTGGGTTTTCTTAGACTCAAATCCAATAACCAATGGAGAATTGAGTCAATGATAAACGAGAAAGGCAACCTCACGACCCATACAAAGCTTTGCAAAACGCTTTTGAGTGGAGTCAACTTAGCAGACAGAGAGCAGGATCAACATACAAGTACAAAATTTAATTCAATTTATAAAATTTTGTAACACAATAATGAATGAAAATAATTTACTTTAGATATATACAATTATCTTCTATATGTTACATGATACCACCTGTAACAGTCCATCTCTTTTGCAGGCCAACCTACTAAGCCCAAATTGATATAAATATCATACATATAC
>JH152844.1:85630-98899 GCA_000226015.1 Mnemiopsis leidyi | reverse complement strand
ATCAGCTACTATGATGTCACCTCTACTCGTCAAATCTCAGAGACTTCGTCAATCTAACATCTTAAGTCAGTTTACATCAGCCCTGACCGGACGAAGGAAGAGCGAATGGTGAGAAGGACGTTAGTCAATGAACTGAGGGAGAAAAGAAAGGACAATCCGGACTTAATTTTTGTGATTAGGAAAGGAAAAGTCCTTAGTGTATGAGTATTTTGTCGAGCATACCTTATTTTGTTTTATTTTGACTTTTTCAATTTTGGTAGGATGGCCCCGGTGTTATTGTGCTTTTCAGTGTGTTCCCGGGTATAGCCATGGGGTGGATCGATAACATTATTTTTCAAATGATTTGATTAATGATTGCTGTACGTTGATCCATTTCTAAATTTTCAGATAGTAAAACAAAAGAAAGTTAAACAAATAGGATCAATGAACTGGAATCCAGTTCGTGACCCGAGATTGCAAGTTCGTGACCCGAAATTGCAAGTCTGAGGAAGGATATAACTGAAAGAAACAAACGCCAAGTAAACAAAGCAACAATGAGATTATTGTCGCGGTTACACCGCCTCTCGAAGCTCTTTGGAATGTGAAACGGATACCATCTCGTCAGGAAAACAAACAATCAGAGCCAGATACTGATAGACAAGGCGGCAATGTGGCAGTAGAATTGGAATATATAAGGAGGTTAAACGACCTGTTTACATTCCACCTCATGGCATGATTACGTTTAAGTTAGGGACACAGCACCCGAGTCTTGCAGTTCATTAAAAACGTTAGACGGATCTAATTCAAGAGCTGAAAAATCTAGTTTTCAATATCTTGTCTTCCCTTATAATTTGGGTCGAGCTCAGTTCGAGACCCGAGATTGCAAGTCTGAAAAGTTAAACAAATAAGATCAATGAACTGCAGAATCCAGTACGTGACCCGAGATTGCAAATCTGGAAAGTTAGACAAATACGATTAATGAACTGGAATCCGGAAGTTGAACTCGAGCTCTTACAAGAATTTGTTTATTTAACACTAACAGGGCAGGCTGGGTTGTGTTTTACTAAAATTTAGCAGTGTGCCAGTATAGGGACACCTCTTGCCCCCTTCCTCGTTCTAGACTCCAGAGGATTCCAAATAAACCACAATTTATGAACCCATAGATTCTGGAAGATTAACGCCATATCTCGGTAAAATATGCCGGAGGGAAGAAGGAGGGTGGAGGAAGGCGAGTGGATGTCGAGGATTGAAAACTGAAGTGAGGTACGGATGGATTTAACAGAGTATGTAGAAGGGGAAGGAGGGCGAGAAAGGAGGGGACGGAGGTGAGAGGAAAAATTAATTGCCGAAGGTCAGGGTCAATGCAATTATATACATATGTCATTATAAAGAGATCACACGTCACTATATAGTAAGCAAAACGTACCTTTAAGTGACAATGTCACCATTAGGTACATGTCACTATATAAGATATTGTCACTACATAGTACGGGAATCAAAATTGTTGATCTTTATGTGCAATTATTGCGATAATGCAAAGAGATAATCTGGTGTTTCATTTTGAAGCTCTATTCATGCCTAACCATTAATGATTATTTTTGAAAGTTTTGGACACCATCTTAATCCTATAAAATTAGCAGCATATAATTTGACATTTTTCCGCGGTTTTCTACGAATTTTCCCACGAATGATAACGTCACCAGGGTTGTCGCGGGGATACCCGACTCACGCAGCTAAAGCTGAACGAGATCGTTTCGTTAGAACAGTATTATCTCGTCAACACCAGGGCGGGGACTTTTAAGATTTTGCAATGAAACCTTACTTAATGCATTTAACAATAAACTAATATCTTTTAGACCTTAGGTAGTTTTAAGCTCAGCTATTTGCGGTTCTGATTCCATAAGTTTTGCAAAATAAGTGTTTTTAAAGTAAAAATTCGTAAAAACGCTTGTTTGTATCTGCGATTATCTCGATAATGCAATGAGATAATCAACTTTTGAACGTCAGCTTACAAAAGTTAAAACGATAATCTTTAATTAAAGTTGCAATGCTTTTTTCTCGAATCCTAACCTTAACTGCCATGAAATTAAGTTTAAAAATTTTGGTTTTTCACTTTGATTTTCTAAATTTTCCTGGGATAGATGACGTCACCAAGGCGCGGCTTTTCAATATTTTGACTTCCTTACAGGATGATGCCACGGCCCACGATCCATTACCCCATCAATGCAAGAGATAATTAGCGGAAACTATACGCAAACGAGATAACTCTCATGTTATACTTATAGCCCAGATTAATTGAAAGAAGAGTTGATAAGAACGATTCTCTGCGGAGACAAAATAACGAAACTCGAGTTAATTGACCTGGGGAATAAGTATCCCGTCACACTTTGACTTGGGAACTCTGATCGTTCTCGGCCACTCTTATTTTCGTTTTCTCGCACTTTCGTTCCTGTCCTCGCCTCGGCGACCTCTCTCCCTGTCTCCTCATCACGGACTCTCAAAATAGGAGACTTACTAAACGGGCCTCTGATGTACTGAGATGTAAAGCAGTTAACTGATGTACTTAGCCCAACCTGGCTGCATTATCCCTTCACCGTGGCGGTGGACAACATGATCAAACAACGTATTAAACTCACGGCACACTAACCACGGATTACCATCATGTCGAGGTGTTATCCGCGACTCGCGCGCGGCTCGCAGCTTGCTGCTCTCCTGGCGTTAGATTTGGAACGTTAGACGGATATCATTTCGTCAAATTACCACCCAAACGATGATCCCAGCTTCCAGCACCCCAATCGGAGTCTTCCCGACTCCTCTCCCACTAGAGGCAAACCTCCTCCTAACGGATCCTTCTCCCCCTTCGAGTTACCGGGTGATTCATCGATGATTTATATTGATCATCATAAACGGTCTTGATAACGTATTTAACTCATCGATGATCAACGGAACTCATGATCATATTTGATCAACATTGATCATAATTTTGGAGAAAGTACAAACCGATGATCATTGATCATCGAAAATCAAAGCTTATCAGCGAATATAATGTGTTGTAAAATATTATCATCATTGATTTTCCCGATAATCGATGAATCATTGATAATCAAAGGTGCATATTGATCATCGATCATTATAAAAAATGTATCGATAATTGAAATCATCGATGATTTCAATAATCGATGATCTCTTATTCTTCAATTTGAATCTGTACTCTTAAGATTATTGCCTGGATGGCCGGAGATTTATCCGGTCTTTTTATACCCTGTGATATATCGATTTACCGAATTCGCTAGAAGTATTACCATGAATCACCAGTGGATGAGAGAAAGTTGAGCCATGATGTCGATACCGAAATTACCAATCTAAAACTAAACTAAATGGAAGTTCAGCCGACATGGCCAGATCTCTAAATTGTAATTGAAAGTTTTCTCATACTACGATAACCTCTGCGTCAGCACGTATCAGTTGACGTGGCCACTGGCCACCATACTGGAAGTGGACGACGACCCGAACGACCCTCGTATCAAATATGTTGTACAGGTAAAACACCATCTCAGCTATGAACCTTCCAGGCCACCTGTATATCAAGGACGTAGTTGGAGCTTAAATAAGTTACATAGACTAGGTACCCAAGTCAAATAGTATGAGACAAGTTGGCATAGCGTGAGCTCGACCTCCTTGTGAGATCGATAAGTACTAAACTGATGGGAAAGTAATAAACAAATGAAACTCTGTATTGAATGCAGGAGACTAATTTCACAGTAAAAACACAATGAAATTGTCAAAATCAGTTAAAGTCAAAATTAATTTGACTTATGATTAAAATATATCCATAAATTAGTCCAGTTCCACACAAAACAATAATTTCAATTAATGTTTAAAAATGCCAATCGTTTTCTCCAACCCTGTCAATTTTTGATCTCACTCAACCGCGTTGTCTAACCCTTGATTTCGATGGTGATATCCGTAAAAGCGTCCACACCCTGCTGATCAAATTCACAACGATATGTACCGCTGTCGGCAGCAGTCGGGTTGTTAATTGTCAACAGGTAGGTTCCTGGTGGAGTGATTGACTGATTATGTTTGTTATAGAAAAAGCTATTTTGGGGAGGGGTCTCAAGTTTTTACAAATTAGAAGCTGTAAAGCACAGTTTTCCAGCTCTGCATTGGTCACAAGAAGCTTTAGAAGCCAAGCTAAAAGCAGGGTCAAGGAGTAGCGTGTTAAAACTGTGAAAGGATATGAGTTAACAGATACCGATGTTTTGTCGCGGTTTCGGTGATACCCGACTCTCGCAGCTCAAACGGTAGACAGATATGATCTCGTTAACTCATGTTGTGCAGAAGCTATGCAAGCAGACCAAACCAAACCTCCAAATCAAACTAACAAAGAGGAACATAAAGTTTTACCTATTCCCTTCTCGATGCTGATATTATCGTTACTCTCCAGGAGTTGATCGTCCCCGTCGGCAAACACTCTGTACCAGTTAATGTTGTCAGGACTTTTAGGATCCTTCAGTTTTAACTGAAACGATATAGTACACTATAAGTACTGCATTACTAAGTTAACACCATTTTGCTCTGCTGATAAATGTTACTGTTATCTACTGCACCCTAAATTTCGCTGTATCGCACTAATTAAGCCAAACAAATTGATATGTATGATGTATTCAGACTCCGCTTAAATTTATGAGCATAAGAGATGATGATTTTGGGTTAAGTTTGGCAAAATCTCAGTAGAAATACTACAAAACATCAAGTCTAGGTTATAAGCATACGTTGTCAATGTCGGCATCACACTTGATCGTCAATGGTTTTCCAGCCTTTTGTTTCTTTGTGAGAGTTTTTGCATTAGCAATGCTCAGCTTCACAGACCCCTCTGGTATAAGAAATTATCAAATTTAATCACAAAATGAATCCAGATATCTTAATATTCACGGCATGGAGAGTGAGAGGGGAAGTTAATTCATTGTGCGAAAAAATATTCGACAACTAACTTCATATTTCAGGTAAAGGACTTATTTTCAAGGTAATTGATTGATTGGTAATTAATTTCATAGACCTTACCTAAGGTTACAATTTCGACCTCCACTTCGCATTTGTAACTTTCTCCATCTTTATTAATGAAGATTTGTCCAACATACATTCCAGCATCTTGAGCATCGTATTTCCTGAAGAAAAACAATGAAATAAAGAATTTCATACGAATTATTATTGTATTACGATTGAGATTAACTTTTAAAGCTGTGACTATCCTAGTATCCTTGTTTTGCAAAGTCTTTTCAAATCTTAACTTTCCAACCTTATGACAAAACCGTTGAATTTGGACTTTCCGTCAGATTTGGGGTCCCAAGGTTCGCCATTCTTTGTCCATTTGATGTCAGCATATTTTTTAAAAGTCTTTTTCACTTCTCCTTTCAGCTGTAAGGTTGCTTTCGTCAAAGTATTATTTTCATGAAATGCTTGCTGCACAAAGAAACAGAACCATTTTCGTTTAATTTAAAATCTAAACTTTTGTCAGTATTCAACAACAGACATACTTTAACTTTGACATTGTTTCCCTTGATAGCTTTTATTACAGGCTTCTGTGGCTGCACATCGCACACCAATGGAGTAAACTCTTGACAAGTACCATCCTGCCCTTTTTTGGTGCCTTCTTTGCACGAACATTTAAAGTTGCCCCTTGTGTTCGTGCAATCCTGTGGAAACACATTTCAGTAGAATAAAGAATCCTGCACCAAGACTTCTGAAAAAAGGGTCTAAGTTGGGAAGCTTTTCAGATCCATATTGCACTATACTTTCATATAGTTCACATTTTAGAAATTTTGCTTGTCCTAACTAAGTAATATTACATCTAATGTAAAATTCTCTAAAATTGGCAGACTTAGCTGTTTGAGCCGAGTGAAGCACAAAGCCCTAACAAGTTTTTGCATCAAACGACGACACAATATTACTATCGACCTGTTTGGCTAATAGCCACTTACTTCATTTTCACCGCATGTATTTCCGTCGGCACATTCATCAATGTCGACACATACCCCGTCCTTGTTCTCGAAGCCATCAGCACAGACACACTCTTTGGACTTTTTCTTTTTACGAATGAAAGTATCCAAACAGTCACAGACGGCCCCACCTGCATTTTTTCGTTAAATTCAGACATTTATCAAATGACTTGCATATTGCATCCATGGAAGAACTTTTTCTCTTATTAGCCTGCATTCTCTATAAAGGCATATAATGAGATATAGATGTAAACATTTTCATTGCTCTAAATATGATTCCTTAATATTTGTTTTGGTTCATCGAAAAACTTGCCCTCAACATTAGAACATCGTTCAGTTTCGGAACAGGGATTTAGACTTTCGTCAGCGCATTCATCAATATCTTCACAGGTTCCTTTAATAAACTCATAACCTTTGTTACAATCACATCTGGAACAAGAGTTGACCGATAAAAATATTTCAATATTCAGGCCGATACGGTTACAGCCACTAAACATCCTTGGGATGAGAAATTTGAATTCCGGCAGGATCAAGGCCAAGGAAAACTTAATGGTTTAAAAATATTGAAAAATTGTTAGAGTTTATACAAGTGCTGGAGTTTATCCAATTTTTATATAATTTTTTCTTGAAATAGCTCATATCTAAGGTCCGTTTCTATTAAAACGATGATAAAAAGAGAAAACTTACGTGTAGGATCCAGCAGTGTTAGAACATTTTCCATTTCCACACGGTTCCTCGGCACACTCGTCGATATCGATACAGGTAACAGAGTCAAACCTGTAACCACTCTTACATAGACACTCGTAATCATCTCCATCTTCTTTACACTCACCTGTAAGTTATTACCTTCGTATGATAATGGTTTTTTTTGTAGCTGGCGAATTTTTATTTCTATGGATTTTGGTGAGTTGCCTCATTATTTAATTTACTATCTAAACTTCAAGCTTTTTAATAAATATTTGATTAAATTGTAAAGCTCAAACACCATTTATCATAGGTAAAGCTCAATAACCATTTATCATAGGTAAGACTAACTATCATATTATAACTAACCATTTTCACCGCATTTATTCTCCTCACAGCCTCCAGGAACTCTGACGACGCATGTCGGCAGACCATCAACCATCTGACATTCGTTTCCTTCCGGACATCTGACATCGTCACATGATGGACAGGCTGACTTCAGGAACTCAACTCTGGAGTGATAGTTGTGTCTGTGAACATTAAACACAAATCTCATCTTGTTGTATAGAGTCATACTTTTTGATGCAGTGGTAAAATCTTTTATGCGAAATAAGTATCTCATGATTGTGTTTTATTGAAACTTTTGTATTACTTTCGTTTCGCTTTCATTGATGAAGTTTGGATTTAATGTAGAATATTTTTTCTTTATACAGCAAGAATTTGATAAGAAGACAAATCGGTACAACTTACCGCTATCATGAATTGACTCACGAAGAATAGTATCCAATTCTGAAAGAATTCAAAGGATTGAAATGTCAAACTGCACATGTAACTTACCCGGTAAGTTTCTTACAGATTGCAGTAAGTGTGGTAAATGGATGTTCAGAAGAGTCATAACCACTCAGCGACTCAGGAAGAGAGCAACTTCCATCATCAGATATCTGCACTGACCCAATACTGTTCACTTTTCCCATGCTAGACTCAGACAGGAACTGTTGGTAGGAAAAATGTCAGAAAATGAAGCCAATGAATGTAACGATCGTCGAAATGTTGTGAAAAGTTAATCCATCATGATTCCAGGCTGACCAGAATCTTATCTAAAAATGAAAACATTAAAATTGTAACCTGAGTCCATTTACTATGGAAGATACAACTCTCCATAATGTAACCTCCAGCACATCTTACTTCTGGAGAGAGGTTGTCAGAATACCTGAAAAAAGTATGTTGTTGTGCGATTGTCAGACATATGATGATACAATTGTTTAAAATAAACTTTTCGTAAAAAATATTACAAATTAAGGTTAGAGATTTTGTAACACAATAGATCAACATTAATTTCTAAAAAATCATCAACAGATGCCAATATGCCATTCTTAGAAAGTTCCCCATCAAACTATTTATAATTTTTATACTTAGTTAATGTTATTAATATATGATCGCCAAACCTGTAATTGTAGTGATGAATCTCTTCTTGAGTGCAGGGATCTGTAGTTACAAAATCGTCTCCACAGTATGCGACAGCCTGAAATTGTCTTCGAGAGTAATTTCTTTTGATGGTAGAGTAATTGTTGACGAGTGTTGTCAGATCACATGTCACATACTTTCCTCAGTATATAAAGAACCCTTCAAATGTGAATTTTCCTAATTTTACCTTTCGAGAAATTCTATTTTACGGTCAGATTTTGAAGCTAATATATTTTGTCCGACACACTAAACTGGTAACCAAACCGTGGGAATCCCATCTGAATATCTGATTATGACTTACCCTAACAGGATACTTGCTGGCGTGAGAAGCATGAGCGACACATGAACACACGTTGTCTGCACATTCCACTTTAACACCGTCGGCAGCACTTGGGGCTCCATGGGTATGACATCTGCAATGTCATTAAATTTAATAGCCCGGTTGACACTGCAGATCCGATCATGTATCAGATTTACCACTCTCTGGTTGTTCTAAACAGATCACTGAGCAGCAGCCAAAACTGTCCAACGACGATTTTTAAAAGCTATTCGATAGAAAGTTTGGCATTGAAACAGGCAGATCATATGGCATATATTCCATCCGCAAAACACTCAATTTTGTGTATATTCCCTGACCTGACGACTCGTTCTCCTTCCTTGCAAGATGCATAACTGTTTGCATCGTCACCAATTGCTTCGCCTCCGTAAACGATGTTGACTAAAATGCAAATACTAATTTATAAGTATAATTTCTTGATATATAAGCAAATTTAAGCGTTCAAATCGGCAAAACGATTCTCAAGATGTTTTGCAGATCTTGTGAGCTGTAAATAGCAGATTATAACCGACAAGTGTCGATGATGACAGTGTTATCATTAGTCAATATTTGCGGTATTTGCATGTCATAAATAACATATTTTGTGAAGCAGTGTAAAAAACGATACTTACATATGCTACGACTTGGCAGGCAGGTTCCGATTTCTTCATCAAAATAGTTACCCTCTTGACAGATACAGATATAGTCCTCAGCTCCTTTTGGTTCACATTCTCCAGATTCACCACATCTGGGAATCAAAGCGTTGTTGAGGAATTACTATCCATAGCGCATATGATTGTTCTGACACCATTCACATTTTACAATACAGAGAGTTAGAACTTACATCTTTTTCATAACTTTTTTTGCAGTTCTGAAATGAATATAATTACCTGTCCTCGAGACAACCAGTTGGACTCAAAACACAAGAAGGATACTGCTTATCGGTATCATCTCCATCTTCATCAACCATTTCACACTTGTATCCATCAGCACAAGTGTAGCCCTCACATGTGGGACAGACTGTTTCTTTATATTTACCCCTATTGGAATATTGGATGAATCTGCTTAAAACACTGATTCAGCTATTTGATATTTAGTATGCAAGCAGGGACGATTTGCAATGATTAATGATAATCGTCCTTAGATTAATTTTACACAAATCCTAATCGTCTCACTGCCAAATTGAAATAGTTGAGGCTGGTCTTATCTTCAGAATTGGTAGCTTTTGTGATCTTCTCTGAATTTCTGTGAACTTCAAAAAGCAAATCTTCAAAAAGCAAAAGCTTAGGTGACTTTGGCAGTGAGTTCAATAATACTAGGATATGAACTAAATACTTCTCCTGTTAGTGTTCATAAAAACAAGTCCATCAAGTTGCAGTAAACGACACTTACTCGTCCATCATCTTGCAGACCAGTGAGATGTCGCAATACTTTCGGCCATCATCCGAGTTGCAGTTCGCCAGAGCACAATCTTTGCCGTCAGGAATGACACCATCGCCAGCCACTTGCTCCCTTAATCTGGTTTTATTGTATAGAATAACTTAATACAAGGACATCCGAAAGTATAAAGCATACTTATTTGGCTCATGATAATTTAATCGTTGTGAATGACGTATAGAAGGTATTACGGGTGGAACATAGAATTACTATCATAGGACCAATAACCTTGAATATTCATTAAAAACTCTAATCATAACTTGAGAAATTTATGAACTCTAAAATACGTTCTTACGTGTGTTTGTAAAAAAAACAGACACTTAAGAACAAATTTTTCTCGTTTATTTAAAAACCGTAACTTTATAACTAAAGAATCAATCGTTATTATACAGGCAAATGTGTTATAGAATTGCTGGTAAGTTGGAACTTACAGATTATACCATGGTGAATGACCGTTACAGTGAATAGCCTCATAACCAGCTGGACATTCAAGACTTGCTGCTTCTCCCTTCTTCCAGAAATTCTTATACAGTGGAAGTTTTGGACCATTGCATGGGTCATTTATCTGTAGTTGCTCAGAACAGATTGCTTTGGCCTGAAAGGAAAAACTGGTAAATTAATGCTGATGAAAAATGATTTTTGATTCATAATGTACGGTAACTTTGGGGTTGTTTATGAATTATGCAACTAAATCTGGATAGAGGGATCATGAACCGTCAGTAACTCCATAATTTTAGAGTATTCATGACTTGCAGCAGCAAAATATTACTAACAGTGGCCCCTGTGCCTTTCCAGCCATTAAAAGCAATACACTCGTTGCCACCATCTTCATTAATCTTAGCTCCATCTGCCGCATAACCCACACCACCGGTCTCGACCTCACAGTAAGTCACAACTTTTCCTGCCGGACACGTAGCAACAGACATGGCATCATCAACCTCTGGGGTCTTGTCTCCAATCACCACCTCGTCTTCCTCCTCTAGCACAAGAACAGGATCGCTGGGACCCCACACTTTAACCTCACATAATGTCAGGTGAGTGTTTTTGTTACTTATTCTCACGGAGGAGGCAACAATACCGTCATCACCACATTCAACTGCGTAGCTGTACTTAGTGGCAACGTACTCAATTTTTCCGCAAAGAATGTCACCGGCATAGACCTGAAAAATAAAACTGGTCAAAACTGATGGTCAATTGTATTACCCTTTTTTAAATTCCCAAAACTACCGTTCTCAATTGTTACTTTTGTTTGTGCCAAGTTAACTAAATCAGAAACAAATTTATAAAATATGTTAGATTTGGTAAAAAACATAGAATTATGATATTGAATATTAGTAGACTTTGTTATCATATACCTCAACTTCATTGATTCTGTCACTGCAACAATCTACTCGGTTCTTTATCCAAACCTTCTTTACAGTGTAAGTATCAAGTAAATTGACCTCCCACCAACCGGGTCCGTTAGTGTGGGTACACGTATTTCTGAGAATTTAAAGAAGTTAGTGTGGGTACACGTATTTCTGAGAATTTAAAGAAGTTAGTGCGGGTACACGTATTTCTGAGAATTTAAAGAAATTAGTGTGGGTACACGTATTTCTGAGAATTTAAAGAAGTTAGGGCGAGAAGTAAGCATGAGTAAACGCCTTTTCCTGAGGTTCAAAGGTGTCACAGTTACACGTCGCCAATTATAATGCATATTGTAAAATAAGAGTTCAAACCCATCGAACTCATTCAAAAAATGACCACGCTAACTGTTATATGATTCATGAAGCCTTGAAAAATAAACAAAATTTCTCAATTGCTGGACTGAATGCTTAACTTACCCTGCATATCTTGCAACCTCGTGTCCGTCATTACCACGCTCAGCCACTCCGCCCCAAGCTGTTGAAGATTGCGAAGCAGGCTTACCGTAAGCGAGATTCACCAGATGCTCCACGTCATCTATCTCTACTCTGGGGTCCGACATGACTTTCACTTCGCAGAGAGTGAGGAGCTGCCCCTCCCCAGCTTCTATGGTGATGCTAGAAACAACCGTGTGCTCAACCGTGTCACTTCTGCACCCTACTTTGTAAGCTATTTGTCCCTCGACGTATTTTATTTTTCCGCACACCATGTCGTCAGCTTTTACCTAAATTATGAAATTACAGATTTGACCATAAACAATCATTGAGTCTATTCAAAAGGGTCATTCCATATTGCTTACGAACAATCATTAAGTCAATCAAATGAATTCTAAAGAACATTGAAAGAAAGTAGTTTCTTACAGTTGCTCCATCGATTCTTTCTCCGTTTTCTCCATCGACATTGTAAATAACGACATATTTCACGGCTACTTGATCGTCAAAGTTTAGTTTCCAGTAACCTCCCTGGTCGCCTATCTGCGAACAGCTTCCTGCACTGCGAGTCTCGATTCAGTTTCAATATTACCAAATTATACATCATAACCTTTATCTATGATAATAGATGACTAGGTTATGATTTAATTTACTAATAATATTACTAAATAATGTTTGATACCTATATGTAATATAAGAGTTGTCATGGTTACCTTGGCAACGCCTCGCCAGTTTCTTAGACCATTTTGAGTATTAAAATGCTCATTTGTTACTACTTACAACACTTGATTAACACTTACTGTCATATTAGAATGCTGATTTCGTTTGTGGCGTCGTTACCCTTACTGTAGCTACTAAACGCAAACAAATAAATATTCAGAAATATTTGAATCACTCACTCGAAATCTCCGTTAATGTTCCCGTCAACGGCTTTCTCAGCAGGTGCGTTGTTGCCAGTAGAAGATTGCACAGGAGTCCCGTCTCTAGCGATGTTGATGAGATTTCTAAATTCCTCACCCGGTGTCCCTGCAAGCACGAGAGTTTAATTCCCATCACAATTATTAGATAAGAGTTGGTGATTAATGAGAACTGAGTTTCATCTCCATAACAACCTAAGAGCAACATGATGATTGTATACTGTCTAAATTTCAGTAATAGACTTCGTTCGACAGTGTCAAAGTGGCTCACCAAGCACTTGAACTTCACAAAGTGTAAGGTAGTTTTTCTCTTGTGTTATCTTGACAACGGAACCCTGTACACCGTTACAGTCGACACTATACACCGACACTCCTTCTGTGAAAGTTACACTCCCACACTCCTCATCGTCCGCAAGGACCTGGATTCCGGAGTTATTAAGAGTCATGTAAGTTTGTAGGTTGATAATTTACTGTACACAAGGACCTGGATTCCGGAGTTATTAAGAGTCATGGAAGTCTGTAGGTTGATAATTTACTGTACACAAGGACCTGGATTCCGGAGTTATTAAGAGTCATGGAAGTTTGTAGGTTGATAATTTACTGTACACAAGGACCTGGATTCCAGAGTTATCAAGAGT
>JH152844.1:69384-83535 GCA_000226015.1 Mnemiopsis leidyi | reverse complement strand
AATTTACTGTCCACAAGGACCTGGATCCCGGAGTTATTAAGAGTCGTGGTAGTTTGTAGGTTGATAATTTACTGTACACAAGGACCTGGATTCCGGAGTTTATATTAAGAGTTGTTGTAGTTGTTGTTGATAATTTACTGTACACAAGGACCTGGATTCCGGAGTTATTACGAGTCGTGGAAGTTTGTAGGTTGATAATTTACTGTCCACAAGGACCTGGATTCCGGAGTTATTACGAGTCATGTAAGTTTGTAGGTTGATAATTTACTATACACAAGGACCTGGATTCCGGAGTTATTAAGAGTCGTGGAAATTTGTAGGTTGATAATTTACTGTCGTTACAATCACGCGCTGTCACGCATTTCTGGCCTTGCGAATTCGAAGAAATTCTAGACGGGCATCGCCCGTTAACTTGGATGTTAACTACAAGTTCATATAGTACCTAGAGGAGTAGATGACTTAAAGAAGTATAAACTTAAGAATAATGAACCAGAGTAGCTGTTAAACTTTTTCAAATTTCACTGACCTTCACGCCGTTGATTCTTTCAGCACAGCAATCCTTCCTGTTGTAGATGACTACTTGGTCGATGTAGTAGTTATCCAGCAGATCTACTTTCCACATGTTGTTCTGAGTGTTTGCGGAGTGAGTGCAAGACTTGGATCCCCAGATACCGTTACTTCGTCCGTCGTTACCCCTTTGTGGTATTCCACCCCACCCAACACTGCTTTCCCAGGTAGGCTTACCTGGGGATATTTGGAATAAAATATGGCCCGACACTGCTTTCCCAGGTAGGCTTACCTGGGGATGTTTGGAATAAAATATGGCCCGACACTGCTTTCCCAGGTAGGCTTACCTGGGGATATTTGGAATAAAATATGGCATGGCCCGCGCGCTTGCCAGCGGTTTTGGTTGATAAATAAAAATTTCGTGTGAAAATATGATAATATGAAAATATATATGGAAATGAACTGGAGAGTGGATGTATTTGGTATTGTGGTTTGAAGCTATAGCTCTGAGCTCGTTGCACATGCAGCCGTCAGTAAATCTCCAACTTACCAATAGCGACGTTTTCCAGAGCAAGTTTATCACTGGGTGTCCCGACGACCTCAACTTCGCACAGAGTAAGATAGTCGTTATCCTGCTCTATCTGGACAAAGTTGGCTACAGCTCCGTCACAGTCGATAGAGTAGACATCCTTTCCTTCCTCGTAGTTGATAACACCGCAATACCTTGCACCGGCGTACACCTGGAAGAGAGGGATCGACAACAAGTCCAGCAGATGTACTTTTGAATCTACTTAATTGCAGTGATTTGGGAGTTCCGATGAAGCTGTTAAACCAGAGAAGTAAATGAAGCCTAGCACCATATACCTATCTTATTTCATGTCATACAACTTCAAAGCCAAGCTAAGATTCTAAATTTTAACCAAGCAGCTGGTACTGTACCAGATACTCATGGTACTGTACCAGATACAGTCTTGTTACTAATTGATGCGCCAGAGCCGAGAATTAAACCCCGGTCAACTGCGTGGGAGTAGAAAATAGAAATGGTGCCGTTTAACAATTTGGCTTATAATGCCCCGTCCAGATATAATCTTTATAACATTTTTTTAGAGTTTTTGTTGAGGATAAAGAATGGATATTTCTTGAGGATTAAGGCCACTGTCATAAACTGGTAATTGCCAAGTGTCAACTCTAAGAAATAAATATAAGCATTACCCTAGCTCCGTTTATCCTTGTCTGGTAATTGTCAACTCTGTTGTAGACTGTCACGAACTTTATAGCAGACGTCTTAGCGAGGGTAACTCTCCACCAGTTATCAGTGTTTCCCTCTGTATGAGTGCAGGATCTGAAAATTTTGTACTTTTTAGCTTTACTCATACCAATTAGCAGTTATCAAAACTTTAATTTACCTTATCGGAAACTTATTACACAAGGTCTTTAACATATTAAACCTCATTAAATTCTATTACTACAAAACTCTATTGCTCAATTCATGTTTAATTTCTAATTTGCATATTTGATCATTTGCTCATATGCTCAGTTGCTCAGTTGCCAATTTGCTCAGTTGCTCAGTTGCCAATTTGCTCGGTTGCTAACCCTGCAGGCCAGTTTCCGTTTCTGTTTCCGTCTATGGCACGCTGAGATACACCCTCCCAGCCGACACTGCTTGCCGTTGTAGCGAGCGACGTGGAAAGTAACTCGTAACCTGCAGAATTTCATAGTTTTATATAATTGTCGATATAATTTCTGATAGCAGCAAGTACTAGTAGTTATTAAGTCTTATTCTTCAAATTTTGTAGCTTAGTTGATTTTCTCTGTAGACTTGAAAATGCGTTTTTTAGAGAAAGTCAACTAAGCTACAAAATTGTCGATATAGTCAGCGAGTTTTTATCTGATTTAATCGAATCTTCACGTCTCTTCATATAAAGCATTATTGAGATTAAATGGTCAACGATAATTTGAACAATCAAATTAGGTAAATATCGAATTTGGATAGCTTTACAAAAATTCGGAATGCCTTACCTGCTTTGTTGTCATTAGGAGGTGACATATCCGTAAAAACCATGCCCTTGCTGCCTCCCCAATTTAACAACAGTAGTGTGTCGGCTAGAGAGAACCCTTCACGGTACGGGAAGGTCTTGCCTATGTCCTGTTAAGGGTTGATGTGAGCTATTCTGTAAAGGGTTGATGTGAGCTATTCTGTAAAGGGTTGATGTGAGCTATTCTGTAAAGGGTTGATGTGAAGCGTTGATGTGAGCTATTCGAAAATAAATTTGAAAAGAAAATTATAATCATGTTATTAATACTTTCAACAACTACTACTAATTAAATAATTTGAGTGACAATGTCTATGTAGCTGAGGATGAGGAAAATATTTCTACAATTATTTAAGCTCGTTTCATTGCCTCCGCGAACGACACAATGAAAGTGTAACTGTCCAATTTACTCAGTTGTTTCAAATTAAACTGTTAAATTGTTATTTAAATGAACTAAATCATTATTATTTGTCATTGTCACTTACATTCCCGTCGACAAAGATACGGAACTTGTCCTCCAGACACATTATCTGAACCTTGAACGGCCGTCCGTGAACAAAGAGAGGTAGCGGTGTTCTGTCTTCTGTCTGCCATGCTCCGTTCAGCATGGAGTTCAGGACTATCTGTCGAAATTTGAAATTGAAGTTAGTGTGTTAGTGTTTGAACACTTTTCAGGTTTTAGTTTTTAAGGACAAGAATTTTAAGTTGATTATGTGTTAAAATGTTGCCGTACATATTTGGCTACGACTGAAAACATGCTTTTGGTCAGCAATATTTTTAGTGAAAATCAAATTAAAGTCAGGAAGTCGATAAGTCATGAAATTCGTCATCAATTATGTCAACTTTATCTCAAATACTACCTTGTTCTCGCTTGGTGGAGGTCTAAATGAAATGTGGAGAATCCGGTTATTTTCGTCTTTCATCAAGTTAATGCTGAACGCACTTGTCTCCTCCGCAAAAATACCCCAAACTGAGATAAGCGGGGAATAATGAAGTCGAATAATCATCAATACCCATATTGAGTTGAAACATCTATTCATTTTCGCACGTTATAACTTAATCTTCCGATATTTTGTCATCGCCAATCTACATTAAATAGTATAACATTAGTACTACTAGAAGTAGTACTAAGCTACAGGGGCTGTAGTTGGCGACCTCTGTGGACTATATAATGTTAACGGTTACACTGAATGACCGAAATGTATAATGAATGAATATATTTACATGTAATCGCTATCATTGTAGTACTCGAAATTACGTCTACCTAGAAAAACAAGTGTCCTACAAAAACCCCAAACCGAGTCATCGCAAAGTTCTCATATACGCTGTACCTGTTATAACGTCCCCAGCTGCAAGGGGCCTCATGAAAGTTTGAGTTTGTGCAGTTGGACACGGCTGAGCGAGCCCGGGTCCTCGGGATCCAGGGGGTAAGTCAGCGGCAACCCATCTGAAACCGTTACTTCCACCTCCCAGACGAACTGGGGGTTAGGGGTTGTTACATATACGTTAACAACTATTACAAATCATCAATGATTCTAAGTCATTAGGCTTTATTATCAAATATTGATTGTTGGATAGCCAAAAAGGTCGAGACTGCAAACTATCAGATCAGAGATCATATCATAGCAACAAATATTTGAATGGCTACTCAAATGGTTGGTCAAAATTTAGAGAGACATTTAAATTCAATTCAATTCAGAAACGTACTGTGAGAAGCAAGGCCAATATCCTGACGCTGGGGGAAACTTCCAACTTCCTCTCCATTGTAAGATATTTTGTATTTCTCTTCCAAAACTTCGACAGAAACCGAGAAGACTTTTCCTCCTTCCAACTTGGTCTTAGGGAACGCTGGCCTGGACACAATATATCATGAAAATGTAAACAATTTCCTGACATCATGGAAAGTAAAAAGAAAAAAAAATGCCTAGACCACCTTAAAGAAATAAAGATCAGTGCATCCACGATTAGTCCACTTAGAATTTTATATTCGCGAATGTGGATCTCAATGGATTGATGCAAGTTGTGCAAAGCCAATAATATACCATACCTAGAGTTGCAGAATTCAATTATCTCACTTCATTTCAACCTGATTGAAGTGATTGACCTGATTGTTCCTAAATGTACAATAAATGAGTGAAAATTGAGCCCTACCTAATTTCAGTCTGCCATCTTCCAAGGAATGAAGTAAAGGTACAATAAATAAGTGAATGTTAGCCTCACCTAATTTCAGTCTGCCATCTACCAAGGAATGAGTTTAGAACGAGGACATCTCCAGTAGGTCTGAAGTCTACATGAAGTAAGTTCAGATTGTTCTGTCCCTTAATGTTCAGGCTGAAAGACGCGTGGACGGTATTATCAAATCAAACCCTTTAAACCATAAAGGTGAAAAATTGTGACTATTTGTGTGATAAAATTGATTGATTTTATTATTTTAGATTATCGTTCTGCCTCCATGAAAATTTTTATGAAAACACCGCACCGTTGGTATCAGAATTGAATTCAAGACTTTATTTTTTACCAACAAAGCGCGCCAGTATTCGATCGAGGAGTCTTACTTGAATTTGGAGGTGGTTGAATCCTTGTAGATTCCAAAAGCAGTGATTATGTCCCCTACCTCCAACGTCTTGTGGAGCTCGTAATCTGTGTCTACCTCAGCCACAAATATGTGTCCACCTGAAGTCAATTGACTGGTGGTGACAAAGAACAACAATGAATTTCAGTGAAACAAAATAGAAGAGTTCTGTAACCCGTAACATCAGCATTAAAAATTGCTTTTAGCAGGTTTTTTTCCCATTAAGCACTTCATTTAGAATTTTGATGTTAATTCAAATCTCAAATTCTGATTGTAACATTATTTATATTGCAAAGACGTATACAATGGAAGCAGCTATATTTGCCATACTATCAAATACCTTCGTCGTCACTTGAAACTACCAGCCAAGATGTTTCTCCACTTGGACTGTCTTTCAATTCAACTCCTTGACGTAGTGTCCATTTCTTAGAGTACGGCTCGTAGGTAATACCACCGCAATCTGGAGAATAAATATCCATCGAACATGCTTGAAAAATATTTATTGGATATCACACGACCTATGTATATTTAATTAGCAACCGGCTTTGATAACTAAAATATCAATCGGCTTAAGATCGGCTTCACTATACTTTTAAATTAATTAGTTATTAGCTTTTGAAAATTGCTGCACCTACATTTGACAATTTTGCACGATTTATCCAACCCGAAATAGGTTTAGTAAAACTGAAAGTATCCGTTAATCAAAGCTGTTCTGATTAAATGTCAATTTTATAAAAGAAGGAGCAGCTGACGACGATTAACACATGTTTATTAAAAGCTTCTTCAACATCAAACTCGTATCTATATTTGTCTACCAACCCTCTACAAGGAGCACAATTTTTGTAGCTGAGCCGCGTAAGTTTGATATCGTGGTTTTAACCGCGGGAAGTTGCTAATTATACTTTGCTAATTATACTTTCTAAAACATGCTTTATATCGAAGTATTTTAATACAGATTTATAAATTTTATACTTCGAAGGAAACTTCATTATAAACAGCACTGAAAAGTTATCTCCTAACTTACCATTTCGTTTAAGACACTCTTTTTTAGATATCGACAGACTATCGTATTTAGCCTCTCCAGCACTGTACCCGCTAAGGTACTTGCCTTCATTGGATGCCCACGTTCCTGTGATATGAGAGCTGTTTAGACAACTCGTCTGACCGTCTAGAATAATTTGTAATTTAAATTCAAACGAAGTGCCAGAAGTCTACAACTGTTATTATGAATTGACGTGAAATTTCGCTTAAAAGAGTACACAGAGTTAGTTAGTTCGCCAACAAAGGTTAACTATAACAGAGGTTAACTATAACAGAGGTTAACTATGAAAGAGGTTAACCATAGTGGACATTTTTGTACAAAACTGTTGCTTGATTTAGAAATGAACTTAACTATTGACGTGCTGAATTTCAGTTTTTTCCTGATCGGTGAGTTAAGCTGCTCTATTCATAGACTTAAGAAGAACATTAATTATGGGCGTAACATGAGGGCCCGTTAGAGAAAATACAGCTCTGGAAAATATTTATTCTTTCTCACGACATTCCTCACATATTGCTCTTAGTCCTACTCTACTCATGATCCGACAATAGAGAACGAAAAGGCATTATGCTCCTCATAATCATTTTTCAGTAATAGCATGAGTCAATAACTCATGCAATTGCTGAATGACGATTATGAGAGGTACAGAAGCAAGTCGTGGGTAGAAAAGGAGTTGACGACGGTTGAACGCTCCGAAATGCTGCTTTGAGAGCGAAATGTCCTGTATTTTTCTCAACGATGTACATGGTATGTCGGCAAACAGACAGACAGAGGCAGACAGACACACACAGAGACATACAGACACACAGACTCACAGACAGTCACACAAAACTACTTACCATCAATACTTGCAGGGTCAGGGCACACAGCAGTGGACGTATCAGTAACCCAGAGAGCCTTCCTATCGGAGTTGTACAACACTACATTCATGTCATCCCCAACAACTAACTCAACCTTGTCAAAGTTCCCGGCCGTGTCACTAGCCCAAAGGGCTTTTCTGTCTGCGTCATACATGACCAGGTTCCCGTCACTCTGTAAAATGTAGCTTGTTACAGATTTAGATAACCTGAAACTGCATTTGTTACTTAACCAGCTCACTACTGCAGTTGTAGTTTAAATTATTTTTTCTCTTTTGAGATAATTTAAGGGAGGTTCTGTAATTGCAGTTGGCTGTAATATAACTTCTAGGGACTTTCTAATGCAGCACTGTTTGGGTAACTTTGAACCGGCCGAAGCATGACACGACTCTAAACCTGAATTCTAAGTCCCAGGTCGACCCCGCTAGTCCCGCTCTTCCACAGCTCCTCATCTGTCGTCTGACACTTCAACACTAGATTTCCGTCCGTCTGCATTGTCAGAACTGCTTTTCCGTTCTTCGACACGATCTTCTGGCCCAAACTGAGGACGGCGGCTATCTGCTCCTCCCGCTCACACTTGTCTCCATTACATGCTGGGAAATAAACATGTTACGTTTTGACTTATCAAGCCATTTACATTTGCTTACGATTTGCTTTTTTCCTTGAGCTCGATTTTCAAACCTCTGCGAAAAGAAAAACGCGCTTTACAAGACAAAGAAGATTAACTACACAAAGAAGATTAACCTTCCACAAATTTGGCATCAGGACAGTAATTGTTCATGTTCCTGTCAGCTCCAAAGTCTGTGTTACTGGCCCAGATGACTTTTCTAGATTCGTAGTCGTAGAGGACGACATTGTGGTCGTCTTGCACGACAAACTCGACAGAGTCGGGGTTCCCGGCAGTGTTACTGGCCCAGACAACCTTGTCTCCCGCGTATAGGACTAGGTTACCATCATCCTGAAGTATTTGTTATAGCGATTTAGTTACCATCATTCTGAAGTTTTTTTAGCGGACTTAAAAACTTAACTGGATGTTCAATGCAATGTTCAGGGTTGGGGTAAACCTTATATTCTTATGCTGTTCGGGTACTGGGAGGTTTACAACTTAGTACTTACTTGGATTCTTAATCCAGAATCGACGTTTTGGTCGTTAGTTCCACTAGCCCATAAAACCTTCCCTTTTACAGCGCAGTAAAGCACTAAATTTCCATCGTCTTGCATTTTCAGAATAGCTCGACCGTTGTCAGATAGCAGATTACCTCCTGAAAAAAATGTTAGCAACAAATATGAAAAACTTCGGCGGATGTGTCGATCAGATTGAAGTATTGTCAAAATTGGCGCCGGTTGTACAATTTATAGTTATAAACGCCACCTTTACTGCCGATACATCGATGCAAATAAAAAGGCGCCACAAATGCGCTATATTTCTGGCGCACTGATCTGGCTGGCCTATGAAATATGAACCCCAATAAAGATACTATGCATTTCAATGACTTTTTGATGTACTAGTATAAGAAAATGTTTAGTTTTCTTCTACCTGCTGGTATAAGAGATCCAGTTCCCTTCTCTCGGACACATTTGTTACTTCCATTCTCACAGGGAAGGTAAGGTTTCGGGGGTGGCGGTCCTTCCATCCCACATCTGGATTTATTATGCCGTTATAACTCTTTTAAGAAAACGAAATAAACTTAAAATCTAATCGGTGCTAATTTCTCAAGTTTATTAATTTACGATCTATATTTTGGTCGTTGTATTGTGGTAAACGAAGCTGTTGAAACCTGAAAATTGCGTGTCCCGCGTTAGTTCCGACAACTTCTGCGTCCTCAATGTCAATATTCATCAGTTTGCCGTTGACTTTTTTCCAATCTGTACCAGTAGGTTTATCTGAGTTTATACCTTCGCGGTACCATATGTCGTCATTGCTGTTGACACCTACAACTACGTCTGTTCCGGACGCTATCCACTTCAGTTTACCCGGAACATGGATCCACTAGAGGTAGTTTAAGTTGTATTGATTTATTTGGGAATTATTTTATTGGCATATATTGATAGGAAAATTAGTAATTATTATGAGATTGATCATAATCATATTTATCTTCCATCTGTTTCACATTTTCCGTTAAGATTGAAAGGAGAAAGAAGACTGTAAGGGTGCGAATAAACATTAATAAAACTCGCTTAACAAATCTTACCCCTGTTCCTCTAGTGTTGATATCTCCATATGTCCCAACTCGGTAGTAGATGTCATTGTTTGAGTTAACGACCCAAACTCCAGCATTACCGACACTGACTTCCTTTGCAGCTCCATCTATCTGCTCCCATGTGCTTCCTAGCCACCTGTAGATGTTCCCTCCTCTGTTCACACCCCATACATTGTCTCCGTCACTCACAGCCACCTGCGGTAATACGGTCAGTAAACAAGCCAGCCAGCCAGCCAGCCAGCCAGCCAGCCAGCCAGCCAGCCAGCCAGCCAGCCAGCCAGCCAGCCAGCCAGCCAGCCAGCCAGCCAGCCAGCCAGCCAGCCAGCCAGCCAGCCGCCAGCCAGCCAGCAAGCCAGCCAGCAAGCCAGCCAGCCAGCCAGACTTAGTTCTAGACTTAAATGTTTTAAGGTCTGTCTTCAGACAGTCCGTCTAAGACTAAACTTACATTAGTCAGTCTCCCAGGTATATTGGTCCAAGTGGTTCCAGTTCTTTTGTAAATATAGTCTTCTCGGTTAACTCCCCAGACCGAAGCTCCGGAATAAATTTGCACCAACTTGCCTACCACGCGAGTCCAACTTGTTCCTGAAATTATATTGTGTTTTATTTGGATTTTAAACGAATATCATTGCAGTTTACACTACGATAATAAGTATGGACGTCAGAATTCTTATGGAAGAGTCGGAATCTTTTCTCACGTGACGTCGATTCTCGAAATTGATTAGTCGTATTTGGCTTCCCATTGGTCAATCGCTTTCAAGTGAAAAAAAACTATATCCGACTCTCTCGAAAATTCTGCCTTCCGTAAATCAAGATTCAGTCGATATCGTCAATTTCAAAGCTACGAAAAATATCTTAAACCATCCATTAAAAACAATTTGTTAGTTTATGTGAAACTGCAATCGGTTTTTGCCAGAAATTAAAAAAAATCAAAACACTTTAACACTTATCATTAATAACTCATTACTAAATCACTTTCATTAAATCAGTAATTGCGATGTTACCGTCAGAGTTGAGAGTGTAAATGTCGTCATGCTTGTTTACTCCCCACACTCCTTGCTGGCCTTTGGAGATCTGCACAAGACCCCCAGGTATAGCTTTCCAGTTACCCGATATAGCTACTTTGTGCACTGCAATAACAATGATAATGTAGTAGATAGAAATAGAAATAGGGCCCAGGTATAGCTTTCCAGTTACCCGATATAGCTACTTTGTGCACTGCAATAACAATGATAATGTATATAGAAAAGGTAGAATTTTAATAGCATCAAAACCTTCCAAACTTAAAACGGTTCAGCTTTGTTCAACAGCCGTGCGAATAAGCAGGAAAAAGGGAATAAGAGGAAAAAAGGATTTGAGACGATTTACAAAACTGTGAATGCCAATTTCTTGAAACGGCGCGTTAAGATACCTAGATTGTAGGTAGTTTTGCCCTACGGCCAAAAAAATCGCATTTACTACATTAGCTTATAAGCTACACTACGATTTCATATTCTGCACCCTTTTTTTCTACAAACCTAGAGGACCGCATGAGATCTGATAGACATTTTGTGCCCATCCGCCTCCTCTACCCTCGGCGTTACATCCGGTAGATTCTCCGTACTTAGAGTAGGTCTTGTCAGCATCAGCGGAGGTAAAACACTCTGAGTTGTACTGGACAGCGAAGGTAGTGTACCCCCTGTCTGCAGCGTACTTCTCGCAATCGTCGATATTCTGAGAGTTGAACCTGATCCCACCGGAGATGGCTCTGTCAGCCGCATCCGTCCAGCATCCTAGACTTTTTCTTTCACACTTGGCTGTGGGGATAAATTTAGATATTACTTTAGCAGGAAGAATTATAAACTTGAACACAAACGTATGCAAAAGAAAAATATTTAAGTAATTTTATAAGAAATTTTAAGGTATTAATACGATACATATCAAAAACAAATGGAACCTACTAAAAAAATCAGGATTTAGAATCAGGATTTTAAAATCTGGAAGATTTTTCCTTACCGTTAAGGACTTTGCGACAAAACACGGTGGCATCCCCTGTCTCAGTCCATATGACACGCTTGTTTGGTGACATTCCCTTCCACGCTCCGATATCCTGCTTGTAAGGAGGCTGACCGTTATAGTACGCTGCTGGCTTCCAACTTTCTCCCTCCACAAAGTCTAGCGTCGACCAGCCATCTTCCTCACTGTTGGAACAATGCCAAGAATCATCACTCACAGCTACTACTCTGTTGGATGAATCTTTTATCTGGGCCATGATACCGTAAGGTCCACCAGAGTTATAACACTTGATGCCGACCACTTGTGTGTTGCCAGGAATAAGCACACTTGCCTTCTCATTCCAGACCTGAGTTCCGGAGGTCTCTTTTTGTTCTCCGTCCACGTAGATCGTAGAGACGTCGTCGCAGATAACATCAAACTTCATATCTAGAAATAGTTAATGGTAAAGGTTTTGTTACACCCCAATATAGTGTACCATGTTCAAAAGAGAAATAAAGAACGGTGGGGGATGTCACGCACTTAACCTTGTTTTAATATGAAAATCTATTTAGTGACAAGTTTTGGATTTTGGTAAATTTTCTCTATTTAGTAATAATTAGGAATTCCTAGTAACTATTCTACCTGTTGGTTTGCCCAAGTCTTTTCTACAAAAGGCGGTAGTGTCAGCTGCAGAGGCGGTCCAGATAACCTTCTTATTAGGTGACATACCCTGCCATGCACCTGTGTCTCCAAGATATGGTACCTGACCACTGTAGAACAGTATATTTAGCTTGGAGAGGTGTTAATCTCGTCAAAGTATTTGGGGGTCAAAAACCATGAAATCACTACTGATTCTGATTTAGACGTGGCTTGATAACGTCTGACTTTGTAAATGTCGGGAGGGTGCGCGCTGCCGTACAAGGCTTGATAACTACTTACGTGGAGTATACAGACTTTGCTTGATAACACTTAGTACGTTGCTTCATAACACTACTTAAACGTGGCTTGATAACACTACTTACGAGACTTGATAACACTACTTACGTGGCTTGATAACACTATGACTAATTACGTGGCTTGACAACACTACTTACGTGGTGTATGCAGCAGCGCTCCAGTCCCCGCTAAAGTCTCCGGTTGCCCAGCCGTCCTGGGCTGCGTTTCCGCACTGCCAGGAATTATCGGAAACGGCAAATACGTTCCCGTCACTGTCTTCCACCTGAACGACAGTAGTTTTTACAGTAGACATGGGGACAATAGTTCACTCTATCTTAAGCTGTTAATTGGTGAATAGGTAAAAGTTGTGGACTTGAAGGGGTGTTCAATTGTCCAGTTGTTGAATTATATGAATTTCTCTCAACTTACAAAAATTCTTTTTTGGAATATAGTGTTAAGACTTTTTCCACAACGAAATTTCGTTGTAAAAGATTCGTGATTAGCACTATGTAGCACGGAGCTTTGGAAAACAGCTTCTAATCAATATTCAATAATATTTCCCGTTGTTTTCTGTTGTCTTATCTCACGGTTCAGGCCATGTATGGAGATGTTCGGGATAGTACACGTGCAAAGTGAAAAAAAATGCGGAAAAAAGTGGCAAACCCAAAAAAACGGCAACAGAATGAAATACAATAAACATGTTGCGAACCTGAGCCATGATACCGTATGGTCCCCCAGTGTTTCGACATTGTATTCCGATAGCTCTGGTGGTTTCCGGTATGTTCAATGTAGCTAGCTCGTTCCAGGCACCTGTACCTGCCGTGTCCTTTTGTACACCATCCACGAAGATAGTGGAGATGTCATCGCAGATAACTTTTAGTACGTAATCTCCTGGAGAACAGTGATAACTTAGAAAACTTAGAAAACACACAGCGATAACTTGAGAAATATCATGAGTTTTAGAGAACCAGAAATAGTGATTCTTATCACTTTCATTAGAGTATTTTTTATCATCTGTTTTAGGGTATACTGGTATTATACATCAAAATCAAATATTTCAATTTACCAGCATCACGAAAGAAATCAAAACCTCACACTTAAGCAAGGCTGCCGTTAAGAAAAAGCCTCCTTACCTTTCACTGCAGCAAGACTGCTGATGAGAAAAGCAGCGGCGAAGAAAAACCGCATCCTGCCTCACCTATGACAAATGAATTAGAAATGAGTCAGCTAGATTCCTACCCTTGACCTACCTCTTAACTTATTTCCAGCATCGAAAAATGTTTTCTGCTACGCCAGCGTCAACAAAAGATCATTGATAATCTGCAATAACCTGAAGTGGACGAAGAGCATGGAAACGCTCATCTCCAGAGAAAACTGTGATTTTCTCTTTAAGTGTGTTCCACTCATTGTGTGTATCTGAAAAGTTCGTTTAGACCGCGTTTAGCTCTGAGCTGCGTGTAATCTTGAAGTGCTGTCAGTCAGGGAAGGTCATAAGTATTTCAGTAGTTCAGCATGGACTCAAGCAATTGGGGGCAATACAGAGCTAAAGATCAAAACCATTTTGTGACGGTAGGAGAGATTGAAAACAATAAATCGATCGATATTTTTGTGGAGCGAACTGATCTTAGAAATTAAAATAAAACACGAGTTATGAAAGCTTTTCTCACGTAAAACAGGTTGATCAATATTATTTGACTGATTTCGGTAGTATCAGGCGGATACAAAATAGAACTATCCCACAATTCCTGGAACAAGTTCACATAATCTAAAACTGAAATTTGGTTGAGTGTGAAACTGAGCCGCTAGTACAGGTACAAGTACCGAGTGTTGTGTGGTGGAGTGTGAAACTGAGCCGCTAGTACAGGTACAAGTACTGAGTGTTGTGTGGTGGAGTGTGAAACTGAGCCGCTAGTACAGGTACAAGTACTGAGTGTTGTGGTGGTGGAGTGTGAAACTGAGCCGCTAGTACAGGTACAAGTACTGAGTGTTGTGGTGGTGGAGTGTGAAACTGAGCCGCTAGTACAGGTACAAGTAC
>JH152844.1:51214-61903 GCA_000226015.1 Mnemiopsis leidyi | reverse complement strand
GTCGTGTGTGTGTGTGTGTGTGTGTGTGTGTGTGTGTGTGTGTGTGTGTGTGTGTGTGTGTGTGTGTGTGTGTGGTGTGTGTTGTGTGTGTGTGTGTGTGTGTGTGTGTGTGTGTGTGTGTGTGTGTGTGTGTGTGTGTGTGTGTGTGTGTGTGTGTGTGTGTGTGTGTGTGTGTGTGTGTGTGTGTGTGTGTGTGTGTGTGTGTGTGTGTGTGTGTGTGTGTGTGTGTGTGTGTGTGTGTGTGTGTGTGTGTGTGTGTGTGTGTGTGTGTGTGTGTGTGTGTGTGTGTGTGCCTGCCTGCCTGCCTGCCTGCCTAGCTGCCTGCCTGCGAGCGTGTCTCTGTGTCTTCTAAATTCTACTGAGATTATCAATTGTCCCAGGTTTAAAGACAGCTTACAAGGCGTACCTCTGTCTGTATGCACTATCTGTTGTGCCATTTGCTGTTAACATTGTCGCCTACAGATTCGATATATTGGGAAGAGGTCAGTCAAAACAAATTCTAACAGCATTTATAAATAATAACCTTTTTATTAGTAGAGAAGAATTATTTCAACTTCAAGTATGACTTTACGTTCCAAGGACAGATAATCTGAATTAGTTTGACAAATTCTAACTTATAGTTTAAATTTAAATCTAACCCCGTGTTATTCTCCAGACTACATAACGAGTGACAAAAATAATACCTGGTGCTGGATCACAGTTAACGAAACTACAAATAACTCGGCTAACTTCCTAGTCAGGCCCTGCCCTGCCACTTTCTGGGATGGAAAAGCTTTTGAGATAATCTGCTATATAGGCAAGTACTGAACTGTTTGTTACTTTGCTATGGGTGCGCCTAATAATCACTATTTCTGGTTTTGGGGCGCTTTGTTGACCGGAAAACCCTAAGAGGCGATCTTAGGACTCGTCGTCAGAAAGTCAGGACTACTCACTTAGACACATTTTTATAATCATTGCAATTCATTATCACTGATTGACAACAAATTGCATAGCACTGAAGGGCGCCTTAATATTATCTAGTAGATAGTTTACCCCAATTTGAATACCCTCGATAGTAATGCGCAGTTTAATAAATAAATTTGTTATTTTGTTGCCAATTATAGAGCCTACCGTTTTAGTATCAGATTGAATATTTAGTGTTTTTGGAGCAGAATTTAAATCAAAAAAGCCATTGTACATGACATGTCATTGTGACATTGTAGAATTTAAAAAAAATAATTCTTTTTACTTTTTGTTTTCAGGTGTTACGGTTTACTGTTTGTTAGCAAGATTCTATCTCAACCGCAGATCAAGCACTGCAAATTCTGATGACGAAGACCACAGTGATGCTGGTGTTTACACAAGCGGGGATACTAATGTCAACGCAAATACTTATTCAGGTCGGTCTTATTTGCCATCAATGGCGGCGCTCCAACCCCCCCCCCCCCCTCAACTTGGCGCCGACTTTGCACCCCTCGCCCTCAAATGTAAAACTTACAGAGGTTTTTCTATAGATTCTGCCAAAATTAGCGAACACAACTCTTGTTGAGTTGCTATATCTTATATTTTTCCGTTGGTACTACAATTATATAGTTGTAACGCTATACATCCTACTAGCCGCCCTACTACTATAATATTTACCCATCCTGCCAAATCTATCCCTTTGCTTAATTATGCTTTACACAGGATCAGATATAAACTTGCGAGTCAACAAGATTCTAGCAATTCCTGTCGCTCTGATTGTTATCCGAATTTGGGGTACGATTAACCGGATCGCCTGCTATTGCTTCAGCCCGAACTTAAAGATTTGCCACGGCACTTTCTTTCTGGCGATAACAAGCTTCTGTGATCCCCTTCAAGGCTTTGTGAACTGTATACTGTACAAGGTCTCTCTGAACGAGAGCTGCACGTGCAGATGCCCTGCTATGATAGGCGACCCAGTAAGGAGACGAATCTTCAAGAATTATAGACGACAAACTCCGAACTCTTATGAGCCGGTTACGGTGTGGGTGTCCCCGGGAAATTCGAGCTTCGGAGATGATTATTGAGAGATTTTTATAGCACTAGATTTATGTTAGATAACATATAACTCTAGCTTTAGAGAGGACTATTTTCGACTGCGATGCCGGATGCAGGCTGGACCTACATAGAATTTTAAAGAAATGTTATGTTATGAAATCTGTTCTCAAATTTTATGTTGTTTGAAAGTCAGTGATCGTTCTACAATTCTGGCTGAGAGGCGATAACTAGAGAGCTGAGTTATGTTAGATTTGTTTATTGTTTGTTCAAGAACTATATTATATTTCAGATTTGTGAAATGTTTATTCAGTACTTGTCTGTATGATTGCAATGATATTAAATAACTACCTTATCACTTGTTCGACAAACCCCTCCTAGACATTGGAGGACATGTCATAAATTTTCACGCTCTGTTGCTGAAAAATCAATACTACCATCAGCCACACGCCACCCGATTCCAATTAGAAGTTTAAATTAGATATCTGAGTTTATGACAATATCAAGTGGTAACAAGAAAGGGGGATTATGGGGCAAGAAGGGTCAATGGGGGTTTAATCAATTAATTAATTAGTTAATATCTCTCGATCGAGGGAATAATTTGTGGTCCAAGATCATATAATTGAAAGGGATTGGGGCAGGTACGTTTTCAAGTCGGTTGGCAAGTAGGGCTAAGAGGATGTTAAAAATGTGTTAAAATTTCATAGCTTCTTTACATTCATATGGCGTTATGTGAAAATTGTTTTAACAATTATACAAACCTGGAATTGAACAACTGGGTTCCTTTAAAAAAGTGAAGATTGTTCCTGTAGTGCAAGTTGCAGCATTGCTTCCTTCATTTACAGCATCAGAGTTAGAACACGTCACTTCCACCACAGTTCCGGGGTCTACTGGGAACTGTGTTGTTGTTTCTATCGTCCTGGTCCACTCCGTTTTTAGTCTAGTACAGAATGGTGCTGAAATATTATTATCTTAGAAGCCATGGTTATCGTTTGTTCAATCTTTGTGTTTTTTAACTTTTCTTGTTTCGTTATGATAATGCTAACAAATACAATATGTAGACCCACGTTTATATTGATAAAATATTAGGTAACTGATTGAAGATTTGTAATTCAATTATCATCTTACCTACAAACAAAGAAAATCTATGCATCATTAACAACATCAGTCGTTGTACCTGGCCGGTAGTAGTCTGAAGCTTTGTCCCTTGAATCGAACTGCATCTTCTCCACGTCTCTGCTCCAATACGTTTTCCAGATATTTTGACCACACGTCGCGTCTGATATCACTACGTTCAGAACTTCCTCTTCGTTGCAGTGCAGCACTAGAGCTGGAACATCGGATATTGTTTTAAATGTGATCGTCCAAACCTTTTCTACCTCGGAGGGGAGAATAGAAGGAAAGTTAGTCCGGGATGCGCTGCACCAATCGAGATAGAACTGCGGAGGAGACGTGAAGTAGAGGTAGAACCTTCCTCCATTATCTCCTTGGGCAGAGTAAAAGTACACCCATGTCTCTTCATCACTTCCTTCAACACTGTTAGTCTTTATCTGGAGAGGGGAGTTCTCTAGGTCGTAGTTTATCATTACACCACGTTGTACTGCTGTCCAACCTGTGTGATAATGATCTTTACTTTTAGTTAATGACCATGTAATGTGATGAAATTCGTGGTTACCACCTTCAGTCGCTGAGTGCAGTTTTAGTATTTGCCTGACGTTGTCGGGCCTGCTGCCGCGGCGCCCCAAAGGAAACTAATTTTCTTATGTGAAAATCGGCCGCACCGTGAGGCTATAGAGTATTGGACATCCATTCTAGAGGTCCTGGGTTCGAATCTTTGTGCTATGTGCTGCCCAATCACGGGGTGAGCGTCTTTGACCCCTTGCTTCAGTGTAAAGACTATGTTATTGTTGGTTCTGTGCAGCCCCAGGGTCGACTCAGTCAAATTAACGGTAAACCGTGACTGAGGGTTAAATCAATAGCTTAGCTTGTAAATTTGTAATTGTAGCGAAGCCTCGGGTAAATTATTATGGTAAAACTACCTTAACCGTTGATGGCACCTTAAGTTGGCTAGTGGTTGATGCAAAAATAACCGAATGATTTTTTTCAAATTTCGGACTGGAAATTATCGGTTTTTTCGTTATTTTTTGTTTTTAATTTTTTTAAAAGTTTCAATTTTGACTTTTATAAAAGTATTGAAGATTTGAAAAGCTTTCTACCGGTCGCGGCGTGGCTCTATGATAGTTGAGTCTATGGTCTCGTCCGATCAAAGACGGAGATTATCATGAACTTTAAGGTCACCGGGCAAAAAGCTTAATTAACTTAAATTGATAACAAATAAGTAGGCCTCCACCGAGTTTATAACTTCTTGTTTCAGTTTGGTTATTGTCATTTTCTGTTTGAAAATCTAAAGTTTGGCCTGTATAATATGACTTGAAGAATTTTTTACAAACCTGGAATTGAACAACTGGGTCCGTTTAAAAAAGTGTAGATTGTTCCTGTTGTGCAAGTTACAGCATTGCTTCCTTCGTTTACAGCGTCAGAGTAAGAACAAGTCACTTCCACCACAGTTCCGGGGTCTACTGGGAACTGTGTTGTTGTTTTTATCGTGCTCGTCCACTCCGTTTTTAGTCCAGTACAGAATGGTGCTTGAAATATTATTATTTTAGAAGCCAATTATCGTTAGTTCAATCTTTATGTTTTTTAACTTTTCATGTTCCATAATGATAATGCTAACAAGTACAATATGTAGACCCGCGTTTGTCCGCATAAAATAAAGTGTTACTGATTGAAGATTTGAAGAATGATTTAGGTTTCATTGAAGCTATCAGTTATTCAATTATCATCTTACCTACAAACTAAGCAAATCTATGCATCCTTATTAAAATCAGTCGTTTTACCTGGCCGGTAGTAGTCTGAAGCTTTGTCCCTTGAATCGAACTGCATCTTCTCCACGTCTCTGCTCCAATACGTTTTCCAGATATTTTGACCACACGTCGCGTCTGATATCACTACGTTCAGAACTTCCTCGTCGTTGCAGTGCAGTACTAGAGCTGGAACATCTGATATTCTTTTAAATGTGATCGTCCAAACCTTGTCTGTCCCGGAGGGGGGAGTAGAAGGAAAGTTAGTCCGGGATGCGCTGCACCATCCGATAAAAAACTGTGGAGGAGACGTGAAGTAGAGGTAGAACCTTCCTCCATTATCTCCTTGGGCAGAGTAGAAGTACACCCATGTCTCCTCATTACTACCCTCAACACTGTTAGTCTTTATCTGGAGAGGGGAGTTCTCTAGGTCGTAGTTTATCACCACACCACGTTGTACTGCTGTCCAACCTGTGTAATAATGATCTTTACTTTTAGTAATTGACTGTGATGTGATGATGGTCGTGGTTACCATCTTCAGTCGCTAAGTGGAGCAGAGCTTTGAGTATTGGACTCTTAGATTCTTACCGTCTCCATAACTATAAACTAGGGCTATCATCGAATGTAAAAGAAGGAAGATTAAAGTGTTGCAATTCGCCATTTTACGGTGATTTTCTTTCTTCATTTTCGACATCCACAAGCTGTAATACTAATAGATTTCGAGTTTCGATACGCTACAAAGAGTATTACTATAAAAAATGAGAATCCGTGCAATTGAAGTTAAAAATGTCACGACAAAAGGATCAAATAGTTTGGTGAGTTTCACGTGCCATTGCAGCGCCTGTGGAATGCAGTGACTAGTGAGTGGTGCAATATAAACATCCATTTGTTCCATTGAGTGAATCCATTGGCGCCAATGGTGCAAATTGCCCCACTCACCAAGCTATTAGTATATGACCCGTTCACCAAACAAGTATAAAATAAGAAATTAAACAACTCAAATTACAAATTGTACAGTACGCCCACCCTCCCAAAATCCCAACGAGGACCTTATTACTAAAGCTAGTAGTACTAGTAGTAAATTAAAATACAAACAAGGGCAAAACGAACAATCAGTGCGAACTTTATTAAGGCTGGCCACTAGGGCCTAGGCAGTAGCTCAGCTCTCAAGTCTCAAGGTGACTGATCATTGGAGCCGATCTCGGACCTAGTTGGAAACTTAAACTGCTTAGTAAGTTTATATTTGTACTTTCAGTCACTTATAGTAGGTGCCTGTCTTTTTTAAGAGTAAGACAAGCAACAGCACCGGGCTGAAAAGCAGCCCTCGTCGCCTGGTCTGCCCTCGAACACTTTACAGTCACATCACCGGGCTGAGCCAATAAAATCACAGCATTCGTCTCCCTGACCAATCCTATAAGGGCATTATTCCACTCGATTTCCCGGTCGAGCGTCTAACGTCTACCAGGAAACAGCATTATAATCGTGATTCCACCGCCACGTGACAGAACTTGGTGTTGATTCTTGTCCCATCCCGGTGCACTACTTAACACTAACTAACCGAATTGTACAAAGTTGCCAGATCAGTATCACCTCTCATTGGTTTCCATTGTTATGCTTAATGAATCAGGTTTAACGTCTGCTACCAGCCTTAATTTCCATTGTTATGGACTCGAGCATCCGGCAAGCTTCATCTTAATGACAATATGGGGTTCGGACTGCAGCGAATTTGCAACTGCAAGTGTGACAGAGCTAAAAATATACTAAGTGAGTGTGTGCAAGTAAGGATTGTTCGAGAAAAAGCGTGTATGACTATGGTGTAATGGGTTAAGCAATCAGAGGTCAGATTTGTCTGACTTTGTCCGGCACTCATTCGAATAAAATATCGGGATGGTGCTCGCTGCCGTACAAAAGTCAAACTTAGTGCAAGGGAAATTCTATATAGCGCAGCTCAGGAGCTACAAGTACATTATCGGACAAATAAGAATTATCACGGACATTACTGATTACTAATACATAATACTTGGTTACCAGGTGCTGCGTGGCTCTCTCAACGCTTCCCTCGTAGACAATGACAAATAAGGACCGAGGTACTGTAATTGGACGCTGAAGGCCTTAGAAAGTTGTCGCGTTGATATCCGACTCTCGCAGCTCGTAGCTTGTACAGCAGTGCGCACCCTCCCGTCATTTTATTTTCCTCTATTCGCTTCAAAAGTTCAAATGAGGGTCGGACAAAGTCGGCCAACTCAAAGCTGAACGTTTAGTTAAAACAGTACGCGGCCGCGGATAATGATATCATTTCGTTCCACCTAACCAGGTGCTTACGCATTATCTGACTTTGTCCGACCCTCATTCGAAGCGAATATTATTTTATTCTCCTCCTCAACTAAACGGGCGATGCGCGTTTAGAAATGCGTGACAGCGCGTGATGGCCGCGACAGTAGGTTATCAACCTACAATTCTCCTCCCCGAGATCCAAAAAACGGGAGGGTGCGGGTGCGCGCTGAGCTGCTTTACAACTTTGAGTTTGAACTTACGACGCTACGCGCGCGCGCGCAAAATTGCTCTGGTTAGAGCAATCATTTCGTCAAAGGGAAATTATTACATATTAAATAAAACCCTTGTAGTTGTCGCGGTGATACTGATACGCAGCTAACGCTGAACGTTTCGTTAAAACGGTAGACGGATATAATATAATTTTATGCCTGTTGCAGTGTTGCATATCCCCGATGCACGCAAATCGTTGTAGGTTGATTACCTACTGTCGCGGCCATCACACGCTCTCACATCTCACTTGCTAAACACGTATATCCCTGTGCACTGCACTGTCAACTGTGCGAGCTTAGCGCGAAATTGGGACGGACGCGCGACGCAAAAGCTCACACAGCACAAGAGCGTCCAGAGAGGTTGACGAAATGATATCCGTTTAACGTCTTAACGAAACGTTAGACGGATATCTCGCCAGGAGAGCTTGTCAGACGTTGCCTGAACTGCTGCCGCGAAGCGCGCGGCGCGGCAGCCAAGCTGCCGTTGTCGAGATGTAACCCGACCCGCGCGCGGCTCGCAGTTTTCTGCTCTCCTCGCGTTTCGTTAGAACATAGAACGTTAGACGGATATCATCTCGTCAAAGCTGCCGCAATGCAAGGCAAAGGAGAGCAGCAAGTCGGGTAACACCTCGACAACACGATAGGGCGCGCGCAGCGCAAGCCACAGGGTTGTCTGACTTCGTCCGACCCTCATTCAAATAAAATAACAGGAGGGTGCGCGCTGCCGTACAAGCCACAGGGCTATGTTGGCTTAGCAAACATCTCAAGCATTTCTTGACGAGATGATATCCGTCTAACGTTCTAACGAAACGATCTCGTTCAGCTTTAGCTGCGTGAGTCGGGTATCATCGCGACAATTCGCGATGCGCGTCTTAAATTTCTTTGCCAGGCCAGAAATGCTTTTGTCGCGGTGATACCCGACTCACGCAGCTAAAGCTGAACGAGATATCGTTTCGTTAGAACGGTAGACGGATATAATCTCGTCAAGTCAAATCGCGAAGTGAGAATAAAATATTGAAGCGAGAATAAAATGTCAGGAGGGTGCGCGCTGCCGTACAACTAGTATCCTGTGGGGCAAGCCTGATCTTTGCTCTAACCAGAGCCCTTAAAATAAATTGTCTGCAATGAGCATTTTATTATTAATAAACTTTCACACCCATAAAACGATATCAAATCATAAAATAATATCATATTAAATCATTACATATTCAGATCATTATCAATCGGCGACCTGGAAATGAGTATAGCTCTTATTAATAGATAAGAGGTTTTATCTCAGTGAAAAAGGCCCAAAATATAGTAGAAATATACTTTTATGAAATGATAACCATTTTTAGTCCATCACTCACAATTTGATGAGTCTGTGGTGAGTGGTGAATATAACCAATAGATGGTCTTCGGTTTGCCGCAATGTAATGCGGTAAGAGTATTTTTCTGGGTTTTTCCTTTCCCTTGTTGCTCCTGAATCTCTGCTACCACTTTCTGTGTAGTTTGCCGATTTCTTTTTCAGTTTTCTCTGATGAAATATTTCACCGTTCTTGATAAAATGGTGTTTCCCGAGCGAATTCTGAATACACTTTTCAAGTTCTTGAACTAGTTTCCGGTGCTTTAATCGTTGCTCTAAGGTTCTGTCAGGCTTTAAGTAGACCTGACTCAATGGTGAACTTTTCAAACCTTTATACTTCCTCAGAAGATTGGATACAGTCACAGAACTTTCCATGGAGACCATAATAGGCCTATCAATGTTTTGATTTGCTTTTATGCCAATCCTTTCAGCTCTAAAGACAGGCTTTTCATCTATTTTCTGAAAAACGTCACTGACTTTGTAATCAATGTTCTCTTAATCGGTTTCTTTGAATCTGAAGATCATAATGTTTCTGCTCCGGTCCTCAGCAATTTCCTAATCAATTGTTTTTATATTCTTTAATCGGGGTGACACTTTCACTACTTGACTTTTTCATGGCATCGCTGTATGACTTCAGTTCACTCTTGATTGTTGCCTGTTCACCATTCTGAAATAATTCTGCTCCCTTTTTGTCTGTAACAACTCGCTTTGAACTTCTGCCAAATCCTTGATTGCACACTTGTCTTCTGATTTAAGAGCATCGACTTCTAGACAACGGCTTTTCAGAACTTTGATGCAATCCAATGAGCAGTTCACAACTTTTAGCAGAAACCAAGCCAATTCTTTCTGGTTACCACATTTTTCGAGAAGTTCTTCTGACAGTAGAATATGATCCTTTTGTCCAATCTTCTTGTACAGTGAATGCAAGACTAATTCTGTACACCCAATCTGATTTACAGCATCTTGATAGAAGGTCGCCATAAGGCAAACCTTTTACTCACACTCGCAAATAAGGAATAAACTGTACTGATAACAGAGCTCAAAATGTGACTCAAAAGCAACTCAGCAAATTAGCAGTCAAATGTGGGAAACTATTGACATAGTATGATAACATAACAGATGTAATTGTCTCAACATAACAGTTAATCAGTTAACTGATTTTTGAAATTTCTGACTTAGAATCATGGGCATGTAGTGCAGTGCGTAGCATCACTGGCATGGTAGGTTACCACACCTGGCACATCCCTCACCTATTTTGCTGTCTGTGTTCATCCAATCTAGTCTGAATCATGAAAATAGTGCACCAAATTTAAATTTTTCAGGCGAACATGCCCCTCCCCCTAGGCTGCCCCCTCCTGTGTAGGGTCAATGGCCCCTTTCTTATGCCGTTCTGCATTCCAATTAGGAACCGACCGGTCCAGAATTTTGGCTGCCGGACCGGAAACGGCCGGAAATGGATCTTATTTCCTGTTAGCCGGATTTTGCCGGACCGGAAACAGGTGCTTTTTATCAAAAAATTTGGGTAGCCCGATTTGGCCGGAAATTCTATACTGGTCGTTTTTTGATCGATAATAAATTTTGAAACTTAAAATTTGATGAGTGGGACTGGTCCCAGTAAGTGGGACTGATTCCAGTAAGTGGGACTGGTCCCAGTTAGTAAGACTGGTCCCAGTTAGTGGGACTGGTCCCAGTTAGTGGGAGTACTAACGAGAGTCGGCTAACAAGTTGTACAGCTGGCCGCTGGGAAGATATCGGTTCACACGTTCCCAAGCAGAAGATTCGGTCACGTGACCTCTGTAATTCGTATGATATTGCGGGGTCACGTGACTAAATGAGAGCCACGTGACCTAATCTGTTGCCGCAATGTACAACTATACATGTCACATGATTGCATTCCACTGGTCCCACTAAGTGGGGGGGGGGGTCCACGGTCCCTAAAAAGCCC
>JH152844.1:0-23108 GCA_000226015.1 Mnemiopsis leidyi | reverse complement strand
TGTGATGTGGAAAGGTGGGTGATTGGTGGAACACTCTTCTGGCTGGCTCACCAGAATGAGTGGTGCCTGACCCTTAGTGTTAACCAGAGGGCACGTGGGAGAACGAAGTAACCCGGACGTTGGGAACAGGACTTACGCTGGCTGCCCCCTGTGCTTGCACGCAAGCCCCTGGGACAAGACCACCTATCTAGGATAAGTTGCTGCGCACCAAATCCACAAGGCCTCCTGGACCTCTAGGACCTTCCTGGACCGAATTGCAAAAATTCGCAAGTACGCGAATCCAAAAAAAGGGCGTGGCCGATATCGCCCTCATACCATCGAATACAAAAATGCCATGAAGGCTAAATGTTTTAAGCATCGTCCAAAGAGGTAATATCCGTTGAGAAAACGCTTTTAACACGAAAATCTAGCGGATGGACGTTTCGTCTCGGACTACGATGTGTTTTACGGGTGATTGTTTTCAATATCATGAAAATGGAATGTATAAACATTTTTTATCATTCTTCATAACAGAACTTTATTTCATTCGATGAATTCTGAGTCTGGGTCTCAAACGAAAGTTTAAAATTTACAAAATGCCTAAAAAAGGCAAGTCAAAATGGATGACTCAAATCACTTTATCGTAATCACTGCAATGTTCTTCCAAGAAACTACTCTCCATTGCACGCTCCAGCGCAGTCTGCAGTTATCCTGTCTCCAGCAACCATTAGACTTTTTACGAATATGAATTTTCCCTCGCATGTTGAGTCGAAGAAGGCAAATCTGTCCGCTTTTCCGTATCTTTCGGCGCACTCTCCAATCAGTTCTTGCTCCCACAAAACTTCGCCCAAAATTGATATTCGTACCACCAGAGCTTCGTTTTCCTGTGTCATGGAAAAGACCCACGAGGCCTGAGAGCCAGGTTGGATGTTTCTTATCGCAGGTGGTGTCTGACAGTTGACACAACCAGTCAGAAGTATTCCTTTCAAGCTCCACTGGAAGCTTCCAATAGCATCCCCTTCTTCGTCGTACAGCATGATGGAATTCATTTCACGCCAGTGCACTTCGGAGGTGACCTGGATGTCAATGGGGGAGTTGACGATGTCATGTTGTACGGTACACTCCAGGTTTGAGCAATAGCCACACTCAACGGTCCAGCAGTCACAAGTTGGGTAGATTTCAGCGAAAATGTTGTCATCCAGATCTTCCTCTTCGGTAGCAGCCTCAGTAGGTTCCGTGGTGAAGTCCTCGTCTTCCTTGGGTAAAGTGGGAACGTCAAGAGGGCTTGTTGTGGGTTCGACAATGATACCATCCTTAGGAACAGCACGGATGTATTCCCCTGCCATGTGTTTGAAGGTAATTCTGTCAACTTCCGCATCTCCAAGAGCTCGACATTTCTCTGGTAGGCCTGGTTTTCTGGGGTTTACATCACCCTCATCGAAATTTTGTTCGTACATCATCACTCCGTTGCAAGTAAGCTCGACGTGATCTTCAAAAAAGTTCCAGGCCCAGATTTGTTCCTTCTCTCCGTTAGCGGGAAAGACCGGGTATGCTTGGTACCTGGCATCACACTCCTCGATAGCAATGTCGTATGGTCTGACGTACTTTATATTGTTCCAAACCAGTCGACCGACCTGTTTGTTCCAGTTTCCAGCGAAGAGTAGGGCCATCATCGTTGTTGGCTTGTCAGTCTTGAAGAGTTCAGTGTAGAGTGGATTTGTGTCGTAGACATCGGGTCGAAATGCTTTGACCTCCAAGATGTAGTCTCTAATAGGAAACATCACTTGCTCGTGGTCGGTCTCAAGAAGTCTCCACTCGGTCAAGGTTGGGTCAATTACTGCGGAGAACGCAGTACCAAGTACGCCAACAATAAGTAGCGCCAACATTTCCTAAACGCAAAAAATCATTGATATTTGAAAAAAAATTAACTTCAGAATAGATAATAGGATCCACCATGAGGAGGAGGTCCAATGATCGATTAAAGTTTATTTTTAAGCTTAAAGTTTAATTATAGGACATTCTTGGCTTAAAACTAATAGGTAAAAACGAAAAAATAATTGTCTAAATTTCCAAAGGCGCCGAAATTTTCGATAATCTAAAATTTTTTGGATCTAAGCTAACAGAAAAGGGTGTGAGCACCAAAGATAAATTACAGCCAAATAAATACTTTGATGCCTCGATGGGGCAGTATCTCTACTCAGTGATGAAAGAGATATAGATATGTTAGAACTAAAGCATTCCGCGGTCCGTGATCCTGCAACCCCTGCAGCTATTAAGGGATATCCACGCGGATATCCCGAATATGCGCAGTCCAACAGCAGACCGTTCACCTGCAACGTGCGGGTTACTTTCAGTCTCAGCAATTAGTCTAGAAAACTGTCCTCCAATTTCACTGATTCTCTAGTAGGAGATTCCGATAAATTGACTTAAAGTCCTGCAGACAACTTTTGTCGGATGAATTATTTCGGGATAATCTAATGTTTACCAGAATTTTTCATCCGGATTTTATAATTCTGAGACTGAAGACTGAAACGAAATGTTATACCACTTAGGGCGTGAATTGGATGCCAATTCAACGAATTTGTGGTGAGAGATTAAATTACCTTAGAATTCTCAACAGAAACACATAACTTAGGGTTACTCTAAAATTTTGGAAAGTGATAGTATAAGAAATAAGAAAACTCATGAAAAACAACTGACCACAATAAAACCTTCAATTTAAAGTAGCTGATCGGTAGCAGTATTGAACAAAACCGTGAAATGTCCTTTATAAGTTGCACGAGATTGGACTTCTAATGTCAGCTCATTGGTCAACGCGGTTCCACATACAAGATTGTCAACTCCTTTGATTCTAAAATATTATTCCTGCATTCCTAACTTATTGAATGCGAGTTAATTTTGCATTAATTTGTGTTCCGTGCTTCAGCAACTTTATCATTCGAAAATGAAATTTATCAATACCCTTCTACCCTCAATTGCGGTTACTTGCGACTCAAAGACCGGGGTGCCACCTGTGACAGGCAGTACGTGACCGACGTTTCAACGTGACCGATCGAGTCATAGACTCCGCGAATTGCTGCATAGGTTGGTTGTCTGTAGGACATCACATACAGGAAATGATAAAAGAGGGGGTGCTGTATGCAGTGAACTCAGCAGGCTTGCACGCTGCCGATTTTTCGGAATCGGCGGCGTGCAAGCAAATTTTGGTGTCGGCTATCAGCGTACTGAAATCATCTGATTATTCAGTGACGTGTACTAGGGATTTTGCACGGTACAGGCTTTTTTAAATTTGAACATCTGCATTCGGCCTTCAGAAAAGGATCTGCGGAGGCAAAGTCCTGTAAAACTCGACCGTTTCCACTGTCCTTTAAATTCGTTATAGTATGACAATTCTTTATAGTATGACAATTGACTAATGATTAGCCTCATCGACAAGTCACCATGATATCCTCACACTCCCAGACTCATGGCCTGACATGGGTCACTCTGTTTTATCACTAGAACAATACTGCCGACTTCAAGTTCTTTAGTTTAAGATCTTGCTCATGTTCCAGAGCTAACAAAGAGTGCAAGGAACTGCATCTGCTGACATAAAAACTAAAGGCCTTAACACGCATGTCCTTCATCTCTCCTTTCTACCGCTGCGTAACTGGTTACTGTTTGTGATACTGAAATATAACTGATTTTAATTATCAATCATTTCCAAATCATACCAATAACTTGGTTGCTTGTTTTAAATGTTAATCGCGTAACTATGCCAAGAATGAGGAACAGAAATCACCAAGAAAAGATCTCATTGAGGACGTCAAGCATCCTGTCCTTTCTTTGGATGGTCACCTCTGCTAATGAACACGGTGAGTAGCACTTCATCAATCAATACACGAGTACACGCAAAGGCATTGCGCCATTGCGGAAATTCATTCACAAAAAACACAAGGATGTAGAGTACTACAGTACTAAATTCTAACTCACAACAAGTTTTGACAATTTTTAGTAATGAAGAGAACTTATAGTGATCTTTCAAAAAAGCTTCTCTTCCTGTACAATTGTGTCACACCAGCATCTTTCTCAGTTATACGATTACATAACATATGTCACACAGATTGGACGGAAGTTATCCGTAATGTGCATATAAACTACGACCCGATAAACACCCCACTGCGGATCAAGACAAGCACCGAGTTGGCTACTGAAGGTGAAATAAGAGTAAAGTTCTTTACAGTCAATAACCAACATAATGCAGGAGTAAACATAAAGATCGCGGCTACACCACAGTACTGGATTCATTACTGCATGGCAAACTTCCTTAACTTTCCAACTGCGACAACACTACCCTTGTCTAAAGAGAAGGTTTGGGTGATAACCATAACGAGAACCTCCGAAGTTCATCTAGTCGTGCGCTGTAACGGACAGGAGATTCTCAATTTACAGCTGTCAGGGTCGGTCTGCTGGTCCAGGCCGGGTGATTGGAGCACGCTGTGGAACAAGAATTTCGATAAGATAACCTTCTCTGATGCGGACACAGCATCGGATTTCTATTTCCCGTTCCCACCAGGTATATGCAGCAGATGCTAACAGATTTGTATCCAGCTTTACGGCATAGAGAGATCTTTCTTTGCTTGGCTAAATCTAATGGCCGGCCTATGGGCCATGGCAGCGGAAAGTGTGCTTTTCGCGCAGTATTCTATCATGTACCGGCTTACAGCAGTCAGCGCCGGGTGACTAGACACAAAATCTGTATGTGTGCGTGCAAGTACAAGCTATTAACTCAGATATTTTGTTGCCAACGTCAGTATTATTGTATTCTTTCGTCATATAGATGTTCTTGATATACTGAAATTAACCGACCAAGAGGTCAAACTTGAAATCGATTCCCGTCGTCCTGCCCCAGAACACCGGGCCTCAGAACGTTTTGCCCCAGAGATTTTGAACCAGTGAAATTGTGCCCCACAACTTCGGGCCCAAATGACTCCCTGCCCCAGTACACAGTGCCCCAGGGATAATGGCCCAGTGACATCGTGCCCCACAATCTTGTGCCCCACTGACTCCCTCCCCCAAGACACTATGCCCAGGGAGTATGCCCAAGTGACGACGTGCCCTACAACGTCGTGCCCACAACTTTTATTTATCCTGAACCTGGCCATACAGTACTAGACTTGGACATCTCAATAAACCCTCATGACATCCTGATATCCCTAGAGCAGAACCCTGATCCTCTAAATCTGCTTCACATCCCTTTAAACCACCAGTCTTCTGACTCCTAGCCTGCAGCTCCTCCAACATCTCAGCTTGATTTACCTACACCATACAACAAATTTAAAAAAGCAGCTTTCAGACAAAGGTCGACATCATCCACAAAAACTCCGCGCGAGCTTTGGAGCTGGTCAAAGAGGAATCTTGGCTGACGCCATTAAAGGGACTGGAGTTGCCAAATAAATCAACCCTTAACAAGTGGAAAGCCATAGCAGAGCTGAAGATTGTAGACGAGGATGATTCTAGGACTCTTGTCCGAAACGGACTATTGTCCGAAACTGGACTAGAGTTTGCCTCGGGCAACAGACCAGTTGGCGGACTCTTGCCTGAATTCTTGTTACAATTTACAATCACTATGTCAAATAGCGTTCAATTTTCGGACAAGAGTCTGCTTCGGATAAGAGTCCATTTGGCGGACTCGTGTCCGAATACAAACCGCATGTTAAGACATAAGACACTATTGACGTCCATTTTTGTACAGCGCGCACCCTCCCGCACATTTTATTCCCCGACATTTACATGTGAGAACGCTGACATCATTACTTGCTTATTTGAGACCCAAAACCCGCTTACAGACCAAAACAAGTATGAATGTATCCAGGTATCCTCCCTCATCCGCACGGCTACTTGGAGACACCTGATGCGGTGATGCCCCTCCAATCCAACGTGTTGCCAAACCCTTCTCCTCTAAGCCCAACGAGATTGAGAGCAGAACTGCAACATAAATCTTGTAAATCAATCCCTCGACTATACACTGTTCCAGGAACTGGAAGTCCGAACATAGTTGAAGGCTGGTATTATGGATATAACTCTCTACTTTCCTCCTCCAAACCTATTATCTGGTCTGGGGCAGGACGACGGTCCCCCTTAAGATCAATGCCAAACTACCAATTCTCCGATTCAATGCTATAGTTTCAAATCCAAACTTTCAGGGGTCCCCTTTTGAACTGCATACGCCAAGTTTGTCATTCGATTTGCATAAGCTTTCTATTGACTGTAGTGAATTGAATGCCGCAGGTTAAAGATGGTAATGATCTGTCGCCTGTACCAGTGCCAAATATTTTAATTGCATTTCTAACTTATCAAAACAAATCATAGCCTGTTAGGAATTTCCTGTAGGTAAAAGAGAGAAAGGACCGTGCAAAAGCTGCAAAATTGTACAAAACCTATTTAGCACATGACTATAAGACATCTAATTTGATAGCGTGTAACGTTTCTCGCTTTGTGCCCGCAGCAGCTGGTAGGATGAGCTGGAGAGATACCAGAGTATAAACATAGATCAGGAAGTTCCGCCTTATTCATGCGTTTCGTCGATTTGCCGATATTACTCTCCACAAAAAATAATAAACGAATAAAAACAACTTGTAATTGTATCTGCCAACCGTTCTTGAGTTTTTCCCAGTAGAATATTACATGATAACACAACAACCGAATAATGACGATTTTGAAATACATGGATCCCACCTTTTTCAATTATTCAACATCCAAAACTGACCGTTACGATAAACCCCGCGATAATTATATAAATAAACAATCAATTATTTACAAGAATAAAGAAATAATCTAGAGTGAATAATACGGTCAACTAAAAGGCATCCTCTGAACACCAAACATATCAGCAAGAGAAAACGCTGGACAAGAATCACTGCAGGTGGGTGTCATCATGTCTCCAATCTCCATGTCCGACTGAAGAAGAAACCTGTTCTCACAGTTCATACCATCGAAAGCAAACCGCCTTACCGCTCGATAATGATATGCGCACTCTCCCCTCAACTTTCGCTCGAACAAGACCTCTTCGTTTATCTTGATCTGTAGAACGAGGTTCCTCAAAGATAGCACCCATGATGTAAGGCCGATAGGGGCCCTGGCTCTCCTTAGTTTCGAGGGTGTTTGACATCTGATGCATCCCGTTAGGTAAATGCCTGAGAGTCCCAACTGAAAACGACCAAGAATACGACCTTTTTCATCGTAAAAGACGATGGAGTTTAGTTTTTTCTTACCCCAGTGGAGTGTCGAGCGAACTGAAATGCCCAGATTCGAGTTAATGAGGTCTTGTTTAACGGTACATTCTATTTTTGAACAGTAATTGCATTCCGGGGTCCAACAATTACAAGTAGGAAAATCCTGGTTGAAACTCAGTGGACCAGGGAGAGGTGGGCTAGAGGTTGGTCCAGTTGGTCCAGTGGTCGCGAAAGTTGTTGCAACCCTGAACTCCATTGTGGTCGGTTCCTGAACAATCTCCATTGGGACAGCCCGGACATAAGCACCCTCCATGAACCTAACAGCAACTCTGGATATTTGGGCTCTTCCAAGATCCCGGCACTTCTCTCGCAGGTTCCGGAAGGGATCTCCCCTCGAGAAGTACTGAGAGTACTGCACCTCATCGTCGCAACTCAGCTCAACATTATCGCGGTTAAATTTCCAGGCCCAGATCTGTTGCTCTCTTCCACCACAAGGAAAGTTTCTGTAGGAAACGTAAAAATTATTACACTCCTCCGTGTACACATCATATCCCCTCTGGTAATGGATGGAGTTCCAAGTCAGCCGTCCAACCCGGGTCGGACCGTCGTAAAGTTCCACCATCATGGTGGTACTCTTGTCCACTCGGACAGTCTCGTTGTACACTGGGTTGGTGTCGTAATCTTCGGGGAGAGAGGACTTTACTTGGAGGACGTATTTCCTGATTGGCAGGTCGAAGGACATGAAGCGAGATGTAATGAGGGTCCAGTCACTGAGAGCTGGGTCGAGGTTGCCAGTTAAGACTGTCCTGAATGTCAACAGCCAGATTAGTGCGATCATATACGTTTTCATTGTTCCTAGAATTATATATGTAAACTTGATTGACCTTGTTTGTTCGAAAAAATCGGAACAAAGTACTCAAACATATCATCAAAGAATACCTGAAAAGTGCAAAGTTGACAGCAGCAAATAGAAATTCCGAACAATCAATTCTTACTTACATGGGCTTTGGAACCTATAAGTGTATTATAGGGCACGCCAAACCTTTGTAACTATTAACGGTTTTAAAAATGGAATATCATTAAGTTTTCAAGGGCGGGCCGCCTTGTTGGGTATTTTAAATACGATTTCTTTATTTGTTCATAAACATTTCTTTAAGTTATAATGTCTTTTGTCAGTGGTAAACTGGTCTTTAAACTGCAACTATTTAAACTTTGTGAAAAATTTAGTCTTTAGATAATGCTTCAAAATAGAAGTTGGAACACTTTTCAATGGTATTTCATATTCAATTTCATTTATTTCCTTTCATTCACCTACAATAGTTCTAAAGCTTGAAGTTTAACCGAACATTTGTCGTTTATAAATTTGCTTGTTTAACTAAGGCATTTAAACAGGTTTATTCGAAAGCGCATAATATGATTGCTAATTGGATGTGAGTGAATAATGGAGTTTGGGAAATTACACGGACAGTCGGACACAAAACACAACCTAGTTAAAAACAGAGAACTTAAGTGCTAAAACTCACTACAACTAAAATATTAGAACAAAAAACAACTCCAGTAAACTAAATTTTACCAGTTAAACAGTAGTTTCATACACAATAAATCGGGGCGACCTTATTCTCCTATCTTACTATAATATAGCCTGTTTTAAACTACTAGATGACATGAAGGGATTGTACAAAACCACATACAGCAGGAGTACAGGAATAGTTCAATGTAGAACATCCAACTTAAACTACGATACTCAGTTAACTAATAACGTGTTCTTAGTAACCGGCCATAGCCGCCCCCACTCCAGATATATGGGGCACGGGAAATATTATTCTGATGAGCCAAGATGGAGGAACGGTATTTTTGGGAAAGGGTCACTTTTTTGTTTTGACGCTTGTGATACGATCATTAATAACAAGATATGATACACTTGCCCAAAAATACTGTTTTCTAGAGGGTTACAAAAAATAAAGAAGTGATTAATAGCCGTCAAAATTCTTGGGGAGAATTCGGAAAACTTTTCTATCACGTAACAGCATTTCTTCAAATTGATTGGCCGTATCTTGTTTCTCATTGGACAATTGCTGTCTCATGATGGGAAAAATTCTCGACTCCTCCACAACAATTCTGAGGTCCATAAATTGGTCCATATGATACTTAATCAAATTCAGTAGCTCAGTTATGACAATTAGTAATAGACAATGAAGTTTAAAAGGGCACAACTTTATCTTTGACATTACTTTACATCTCTACGGTTTTTTCAAGCCAATAATTATGTAAATAAGTTTGAGAAAACGGGGACAAAACATCGCTACCAAAATTTTAATGACAAATTAATCGAGAATATCTTCAGCACTTAAAGGGGTGGTAAATATTTACTACTTGCACTCGAAAAAAGGTGCACAGGGAGGAGTAAACTAAGAATTACAGCCTAGGTCCCCATCATTGGTGCCATCTCTAAAGATTAATCTAAATAATCGATTGTCATTAGAGTTTTATATTGGTCCGCTAATTTGAATTACAGCTTTAATTTTTAACGCGATTGTATCATTCATCTCGTTTTGCCTCTAGAAAATCTGAACGAATGATCGAGGTAAATCTAGGTTTAAATTATGGAAAGAGGTACTCCCAGAGGTACTCACAGGAAAACCTTAAAGCAAACAGCACTGCTGCTAAGTTCAGGAACACAGAATAATCTGTACACTAATTTATTAATATTATCACCTTTCTGTTCACGTTAATCACCTCAACTTGACCAAACAAAAGATGGACCAAATAAACATGATTAAATTATACTAAACACAGCGAAGTATACTGGAACTTAGCTTTAGTCACCTGTAAGAACATTGTTTGCGATCTAGGGATCGTGGAATTCTGCAAAACGGTAAATCTTGGAGACGTTTGTCCACGGACAATGCGATCTTAGTGGTCTATAAGGTCCGTATTTTGAAGTTTAATTAATGACATCATCATTTTTATAGGACCAGACTAAGGAATACCGGGCGCTGCTGGGTACGAATGAAATTATAAAACAATAACAAAGTTTGGCATCAGATTTGATTTTATCTATTTTCCGTCATCGTTCAAACTCGCAGTCTTTAAATCTGTTAATTACTTAACTCTCCCTATAATCGATGAATGACAAATGTGAACAGGAATTTGTCCGATGTAGCTTCAATGGTAAAAAGGCTATGCTAGACAACCCAACAATCCTGAATAGCTCAAAAACCATGATAGGCTTTTAACATACCAAACATTGTGACTGTAAGATCATGATTGTGACTGTAAGATCATGATTGTAAGATCACAATTGCGACTGTAAGATCATGATTCCATGGACCCGGAAAAATCCACAAAACTGCAAACCTACGTTGTAAACTGCGTGGAACAGCGATAGAGCAATATCAGTTTTAAGTGAGTAGTAAATAGTGATAGATGAGTAGCAAAGGAATTAGAGTCTAAGAGTTAAGATAGTTGACGTCTGATTAGTTGAAGTACCCCATAGTCCTTAGTATCGACTGAATCTTGCTGATCTTTAGCTAAATTAGGCAAGCTTGGTTAGAACGAAGCTGAGACTTTTATTGTAAAACAAATAACAGGACAATTTGAACAAGACTTGGGCATTGCTTGAAAATCGCATCGCGTAAAGGAGAGACAGTCGGCAAACATTTCAGTTCAGCAAAAAAGGCATGCAAAAAACTTGGTTCTTTGAGAAATACATACTTGCAGTTAAATAACCTTATCGAGTGGGCGAGGTATTAGACTTTCCTTAATCAGATCTAATTCACTGCGGTTTCTTATATTGGACATCCCAATCGGCAGCTTTATAGTTAGGTCATAAGGGCGGCACTGGCATTTACAAAAAATTTTTTACCGGTACAGCGACTTCTTACACGGATTTCCTCCTACCAAAATCATGGTGCAGTAATACTGCAGTAATCAGTATCTTTCAACGCAATTAAACTTGATGTCATTAGTTTTTAACTCGTTAGCACACTACACAATTGAAAAATAAGATAACTCAATATAGCTCTTGTTAGAGAAACAATAATTATCATTTTGCAATGCATAAGTATCATCGTGTGATACTGACACATGAGTTTTTATTTTAAGAAAAATCAACACGATGATCAGCGAAAGTAGGACAGAAAACTTAGAGGTCATCAAGAAATGAAGCGTAGTCAGAAATGAGTGGGAGATTAGCTTCTCAGTAGTCAATATAAAACTAAAAGTATGTGAGTCCCGGGACCCGAATAAAATAACAATAAAAATACAAAAATCAATTTGTCCTGTCATAAAAAATCATAAATTCGGCAATTGTAATTTTCAGGACGATACGATCACTCTCGGGGGCAAGTACCACCACAGTCTTGTACAACCTGCTCCCCAGCCCCCATCTCGTCAGTCAGACGGAAGGTATTCTGACAGCTCATTCCGACAAAGGAGAAACTGGCAACTTTGCTGTAGATCTCACGGCAATCTCCTTTAAGTGCTTGCTCGTAGAGAACCTCTCCGCCAACCTTGATTTGAATATTTCCGTCCTTCATGGAGAAGGTCCACGTCTGCTCCGCTCCGCGTCCCAACTTCCTGATGGCAGGCGGGGTGCTACAAGCAATACATTGACCCGATAGGGAGATCCGTTTTAGGTTCCACTGGAAAATTCCGAGAGAATTTCCGTCCTTGTCGAACAGTATGATGGAGTTGAGTTTGACCCACTTGACTGGGGAGGTTACCGTTATTCCCTGTTCCGAGTTGAACAGGTCATGTTTAACGGTGCACGTTGACTTTGAGCAGAAGCCACATTCTCGCGTCCAGCAGTTGCAGGTGGGGTAATCCTCGCCGGTTTCAGCAGAAGTCGGCTCCTCCGTGGTTGGCTTCTCCGTGGTTGGCTTCTCCGTGGTTGGCTTCTCCGTGGTAGGCTCCTCCGTGGTGGTGGTAGGCTCCTTTGTAGTCGGCTTTACTGTTTGGCGAGGTTCTGTCTCAAGGACGATATCATCAGGGCCCTCAGACGGTGTCGGCTCCACCAATCCTTCTTTGGGTCTAGCACGGATGTACTCACCGGCCATGTGCTTGAGAGTTATTCTATCCACTTCTTGGCTTCCCAGAGCAAGACATTTCTCAGGCAAGCCTGGCTTGTAGGGTGAAAATTCGCCCTCGTCGAAGTTTTGTTCGTATTGGAGCTCGCCATTGCACGTCAGTTCGACGCGATCATCAAAGAAGTTCCAAGCCCAGATCTGCTCTTTTTCTCGGTTAGCAGGGAAACTCCTGTATCTCTTGTACCTCACATTGCACTCCTCAATAGCAATATCGAAACCTCTGTCGTACGCTATCGTATTCCAGACTAACCTACCTACGTGAGTTCTGTAGGTTCCAGAGTGAAGCATAATCATCATAGTGGTAGACTTGTCTGTCTTAAACAGCTCGCTGTACGGCGGATTGGTGTCGTAAGTGTCCGGGAGAAATGCTTTGACTTCAAGGATGTAGTCTCGTAGAGGGAACATTATCATTTCCAGATCTTGTTTCACCAACCTCCATTCCGTCAGAGTCGGGTCTATGACGGCTGAGAATGCTGTGCCAATGAGCCCTATCAAGAGCACCGTGTACATGTTCCTGAATGCAAAATTTTTATCTTAATGCAGCCCTGTTTAAACAAAGACTAAGAGCGCTAAAAATCAAACAATAGAACAATTATTCATAGTTAATTACTCGAGTCCTCGATTAATGTAAACGGAAATATCTTGATCTACAGGCAAATACATTCAAATATCAAAATTTGAATTCGAAATTTTCGCAACAGCGCATTTAAATGTCGCCTCCTCTCAAGATGATTTAAAAGCAGGAAGAATCAGGAGGGGAATGAAATAATGGAAATATTACCATGTCCTCAGTCACAAGATCGTTTATTCTGATTATATTTAGTTATGATTTCAGCAAGGCAGTGCTTCCTATTACTAATGCTTTCAGTGAAAATTAAAAAAGCGGAATAGGATAATGGATCTGATTTAATCAGAAACGTGACCCGAATAGTTTTTCGAAAATTATTGAAAATACTGAATGGCTTTAGCGACATCATACTTATCAACTAATCACAGAAGTGAAGATAGATAATGATAAAACCACTTGTAAACGTAATTCGACGCCTGTAATAGAATATAATGGGCTTCTCCTTCTCTTAAATTATGAAAATAAAACTGGACTTCCTTTCTCACGCTTGATAGATAACATAACTGAAAAGTCTCAGCTTCCTCCTCGACAAGCAAGTCGGTTAAAAATCAAGTAAAATGTAAGATTTTTCTGTTATCTAAATCTATGCAGAAAGCGGTATAGCTGTTAAGTTAAAGAACTAGATCACCGAAAAATGAAGCCTCCATTGAAAGTTGCAGAGTTTAGTATAAACTGGATCAAATTTTTGAAGATCCGGAGATACTAGAGGGCAATTCGGAGTTCCGTAATCCAGTTAGGAGAAACTCCGAGACACCTATAACCTGCATGTGGCACTGTGGCACTGCCTTATCTAGTTATTTTTCCCTAATATCTAGTTCTTCGATATCAAACCGGAACTTTGTATCCTCGTAATTAGACTGACTATCATCCAATCATATCAAAGTATTAGTTTTTGGAGGCGCCGATTTATCTCGCGATGCAATCTCGATCAAATTCATTGACGCCAGTTGGTTCCAAATAGATGCATTTATATTCTTTGACAACGTTATGAAATTGTAAAAAGAAGTATCTAGACATGTTAAATTGGTTACTTAAGATTATCGACTGTCGTTAACTCTTCATCAAGATGGTAAAGCGTAAGTACTTTATTGGAGTATTGGAAAAAGTCCAATAATTCAAAAGTTAACTCGGATCTTGTCAGTGCAGCAGTCACTCCTAAGACAGTTGTCTGTACCGAATGATCTGCAGAGACCCACTGATTAGCTCATCTTTTGAGATGAGCTAATGAGCGACATACAACAGAAAAGATGAGATTTTTTCTCATTTTAACCGAATTATTTGTTTTTGAGGTGCAACTCATAAGTGCAGTTGTAAAATTGCAGCCTAAGAGCTGACATACAGATCCAAGCTAGAACCCACCTTTTTTATCACATGAAACTGGGAGGTTTTGTTCATGCTTTTACACTTCGAAACCCGATACAGATAAGACATGACCAGCCATCGGCGAAGAGTTTCATGTCTATACTCGCGGTTATAACTTTTAGATAGAGCTTAAGAATAAATAAATAAGATATACACGGCTATATATAGCTGTAAAATAAAAAGTAATAAAGTATCAAAATCAGATGTACCCTTGTATAGAACATAATAGTTTGTCTGAGAACGTTTAAATAAATAAAGCATTGATGTGAATATCCTTATTACACCGGTAGAGGAGAGTTTCACCTAAAAATTTTACCTTCCCTGATCTATACAAAAGGTTTAGCCGGGAAAGCGGACCAACTGATCCTAACTCAATATCCAATCGACATTGCTTATTGATTACGTGCACCAACGGGTCCACCTTCATTTCCAAGTGATGATGTGACTGAGTTGAATGAACTTGGGAACAAAATCATGTTGGAGAGGATCAGGTAAGCTTAGTCAGCATCCATGATGTTACAAACCCTCTGGGGCATTACTGCACCCAGTCTCCAAGCTTACAGTAATGATATAACACGAAACAAACAAACACAGACACAAACCAAATGGAATTGAGGCACACTAGCTAGCTCAGAAAGGGATCCCTGATCCCCTTGTTATCCTCAAGTTTTCAAAAGTGACAAACCTAAAGACAGATGGTAGACACTCCCAAACGACTGATCAGGTTGAGCTCCGCATGTGACATATACGTCAGAATCACGTGATACAAGTTTGGCACCCACACCTCCTTTCACCTGTTCAGAGTAGTCTGGTCAAGAGATGCACCAACAGCTCAAGGGATACGTGATCTTTGATACGTGTGGATTTGATAAAAAAGCATTTTCAGTTTATGAAGCATTTCACAAAACTTATTAATGTTATCTAAAAATTTGAACCGATTTATATATATGTTTATATATAAACTCGTTTATATATTGAGATGAATTTCTCCTATTTTGTCGTTGTAATTTCTTCAACAAACCGAAGTAAAACTAACCTGAACATTGCTGGAAGGTGACACCACATACCACAGGTTATCGTTCAGTTTATTTCTCCGCTCGACAATGGGGAACAATTCCATAATTTCCTAACAGAAGATGTGGGGTGAATTCCATGGTGGGTGTAATGATGCTTGATAATCATTTTACATAAACAAATTCGGAGAAATGTTGATGAATAATTTGAATTTGGAAATACAGTACTCGAAAGTGGAGATAAGTCAAACATTTCAGAAACCGAATGATGGATGATTTTTTTAAATTTCGTAAAATGAAGCAACATCATCGTCAATCGGACAGGTACAGTTAAGTTGGTCATATCAATCTCCTACGCTGTATGTCAATTTCCTTGCAAACGTATCCTCTATATTTTAAACTTATCCTCTTTAAACTTTTCAAATTAAAATTTCAATATTACAAAAAGTGGATTTACAAATATTTAACGGCCTTGCAAAATAATGAGTATGATAGTATGATATCATACCAAAACAGGGAGCTCAGATTTACACAAAACGTCGAGTATCTGCAAAGTTTTCCTAAAAACCTCCAACACAACATTTGTCGGATGTAGCACCTTGTCCGAGAGGTGCTGGTACTCTAAACACAGTCCTTCGTGTTTCTCCTTCGGTTTTGTTGTGAGAGTTCGGGCGTATTCTGATAACAGAGTGAAATTGTGGGGATGTAAACCACGTACTACTTTGTAACTTTTACAGGTACACCTGGTGGTTTTGATTATTTTTGTAGATGACTTTTAGTTATTTGACAAAATTGATAATTCACTTGATTTCATAGTGCTACAAGATTATCACGCAAATAATCACTCAAGCGTGAATGTCTGATATGTGCAAATGTTTGCAAAATGTGCGATGGCAAAATTATTCCTTTGTTCTTTAGTTACAGTTGAAATATCAAATTTGTCAAAATGCACAGTTCACTATAATTCAGAATCTACGAAATGCGTCGAATTGAGTTAAACAAGATCACAACAAAGATAACCTGTCTGATAGGAAGATATCCTCTGACGGTGACTGCTCAACTTCCCAAGTATGTCCATCTCCACAAACAAGCACGTTCTCTTTCGGACAAAGCTCGTAAAGAGCAGCAGAAACAGCACTGATCACAGGATCGCTAGGTTCCTGGGTAATTAATTAATCTGGGTTCCTGGGTAATTAATTAATCTGGGTTCCTGGGGGTAGAAAAACATGTGATTACAACGACAATAGGAGTGGGGAGGGATTATTAACACTTCAGGGCAGTACGATTCAAGAATCAAGATGGCAAGTTTTTCATTTGTTTTAAAATGTTCTAATTCTTTCCTCCAAAAATGTATGCCGTGTAAAGTATCACTGAGAAATCACACCCCCACCAAACCCATAATTTTAAACCCAATTCGGACGTAGAATACTCACCGAAGAAAGTCTGTCTAAAAGAGTAGAAAACAAGCAGGATGCCCCGTGTGTTAAGCTATGTGAAGAAAAAGCGTTGTTACAGATGTTGATGCTCTGTTTCATACAGATCTCCAGTTCAGCCGCAACTGATTCGGTCTGAAAATTCAAACAAGCGATGTTATAGAGACCATGCCGATTGCCGCCCAGTCAAGAACTTGTAGCCTTCGTGAAGCACAATTATGGAGATTGAAGTTATGGTGATTGGATAGGTTCTAGCTATAGGCTAGGGCTAGGCCAGGGCCCAGACAACATTAATGACAGTAACATGTCTATCTTGCAATTAATTAGATATTCAGTATCAACGAACAGTCTGAAGATCTTTGTCAGGACTTTCTGAAAATAAAACCCGCCACATTTAATAAAACTTTGTATGTGAACGCCGAAAGTGAATTTAATGCAACGTTTAGTTCATTCAGTTATTACTTATTATCATTCAGTTTACAGTTATTACTTATTATCATGATTATGTTGTCTGACTTTGTCCAACTCTCATTCTCCGAGAATAAAATGTCTGCTGTACAGTCATTAAAATATGTTTGCTAATTTTAGAGCACTGTACAATGCTATACATGAAATACACTGAATGAAGTACTCTATAATTACTGGCTGTAACAGAGGAAGCCGTTAATCAGATCTACAGAGCGCGCGAACGTTTGTACGTGTTGCCTAGCAACACAGAGTGCGAGCAACAAGATTTATTTATGAAGAACTTATTAGACGTTCGCGCGTTACGTCGAAAAACCGCCAAAAAGCGTTATTGACATGCATTACGAACCGGCATAAGGAACAGACATTTATCATATCTGAGTATGAATATGGTATTTACAGACTCGACTTACCCACCAGCGAATGCAGAATTATTGCTCCAAAATGAGACTCGCCAATCGGTTTAAAATGAAGAAATTTCTTGCGCTCCAATTCCAGAATGTCGACTGACTTGACCACGCCCACATTCCATTGACTTATACTGGGAGACAGATGAGTACCACATAAGGAGGCGACATCTTCAGCATACATCACTGACAAGCGATCTAATACCATGATACCTTTTGTTTTAAGGTGTTCCTTTACGCGATGATGGACCACTTTCTGACAACATACCACATCAACCGAGTTTCTTCTTAATAGATCGTCCATCACCTTGATCGATTCATCGACAAAAATGTTCTCCATATCTGATTTCACGTCGATGAAAGTGAACGTTTCGCCTTCGAAAGATTCAAGTTCGTGAGGAATACAACAACTCAACACAACGATGAACAGTTTTTCTTTACCGCAAAAATTAACATAATTGCTTGATCTTTGTAAAGGTAAAATGATGCCATGATAAAATCGAGATTCTGTTACGTCACCATAGAACGATGACGTCATTAATCTGATATTAGGATAGTTATTAGAAGAGATACAACTTATATACGCTTCAAGAACCAAGGATATCAAATACCGCTGTTTAGGTAGACTGAGAAGCTTTGAGATTTTAGGACAGATAACTGCACTTATCACACCGCGCAAATGTGCCGTGTTAGCGATTGACAGTTTGAAACTGGAATTTTCGATTATATCTTCTATTGTCTGAAAACACTGAGAGAGCTTGGTGAGAACTGCGGTTCGTGGAAATGTATTGTTCGATAAAAAAGGGAGAATTTTGAGTAGAAGTGACATTGAAAATCGCGTGAGGGTGGTTTTTAGGTCGGGGATTGAGCAGGATGCAATCATGTTGCGGTAGAATGTCGTCAGTATATCCTCCTCCTGAAAAATATCCTTGTGTTATACTTCCGGGGGAAATAAAAACGTAGCTAGAAAACGAAATTTTGGCAACTACTGGAAGACTTCAAATTTTTCCAGTTACTTACTATAGTACTACCATAAAGAGTCAAGGGCAAATTATTCTGGTCACCAAAAACGTGCGTCCCTACCATACCATCATCCGAAAATCAAGCAGAGCATTACAACAGTAAAAACAATTCAAATATCACAACACAAATTTTCCGTGGCCATTCAAGTTCTGAAGTTATTTGATTTTACACAGGTTAAACTTACCGAACCTTTGGTTATATTTTCATGCTCCAGATTTTCATGTACAGATATCGATGTATGTGATTATGCAAACAACGGGGAGTGCCGTTCAGGTGTTTTCAAGATTAAAGAGCTTATTTGTTATTAATTAGATGTATCAGGTTACAGACATTAGATAGTTTTTTGTGACAGCTTCCAGCCTTCATAATTATTGTGACACCTGAATAGTTTATTCGTCCTCGTTTATGTTTTGATAGAAGTAACCTTATTTCTATAGTTGTTAGTTGCATTAATGACGGTACCACTAATTCCCCGTCCTACAAGTCCCGTAGTAATAAGTTAATAAGTCATGTCCAGTAGAAATAAGTCATGTCCAGTACTATAGTCTACAATAATGAATAAATACTTCCTGGTTCGTACATAACGAATCACGCTACCGATTAAATTAAGGGGTTTGTCAAATGATAATTGCTAATGGGGGCTGGGGCCAAAAAACATAAAATTCAATAACATCCCATCTCAATTATGTGACAGCAGAGAGACCTACCTATGTCCCTAAAACAACCCAAGCTATTCTCAAAGCATTAAATTGGATAATATTTTAACAAAATATTAAGTTTATGCTCAAACATAACACGGAGGCGCCAATAGTACTTCCTCGAACGAGGCACTTCTTTCGTACAGGACACACGTTTCAGTTATTGGCCGTCCATTATTATAGGCCGTTTGTAATTGGTTGGCAAATGGCAGGCCGAAAGATTGACCGCCAGTTTGGCATTTTGCAATGTGGTCATGTGACCACCCCCAAAGTCTTTCTAGTCACGTTACCTGTTGGTTGCTGTATCCTGTGACTTATGGTCTCAAATTTTTCAGAAGTACCGTTACTTGTTGTAAATTCTCGAGTTTGTAGAGTTCAGTTTTTAGCCCGTTTACTTAATACCAACAGTGGAGGTCATAAATTAGAGAATTTGGCGACTGTGGAGGATTTTTTCGGGGAATATATTTAACAGCTAATCAAACAGTATTGCTATGCGCCTTCTAAAGCTGTAGAATTTAATTTTCTCGCTTTTTATCTTTCTGAAAGTTTATCCTGCCCGAGAAAATTGTATCTCGTTTTCCTTCCTAAACAAATGCAGGCCCATCAACTATACAAGTCTATTGCAGCTAGACTCAAAAGTGAAAATGTAGTGGTCTATATTTTGGTTTTTTAATTTTGAGGCTGGAATCTGGGCCGGATGTGCGGATTATGTTGCTCAGTTACCTGTGCACACTCCCAGGTGACGGCACGTGTATGTAGAGGGGTTAGCTAGGTTAGCTTGGTCGTATCAGTGCTTAACAACATTCTGTTGCTTGTGTGTTCTCAAGGATTTCACAGGGAGGAAGCTACATACATTAACAAATTAACAATAACTAAGAATTATCTAAGAGTAAGTCTTAGATAATTCTATATGTGGAAAGGAAATAATGCTATATACTGCATATATTGGGCCATGGGGCAAGTTAATTTTGTCACATTGAGCGAATATGTAATGGTTGTGAGTGTTGTCTTATATTAGGACATGAACCGTTGTTAACATTTGCCTGACTTAACATAAATAAATTATTTTGATATTTCTAACTTTAAATTGAACATGTCATTAGCTATTGTGTAACCAAAAAGTGTTGTTGTTTAACGAATTTTGTCAAACTGTCGACAAAAGCTGGCTTAGTTCGACAAATGTCCTTACTTTCTTACTTTTGCTTGTTTTCCTAATGAATCGATCGAACGATAGATTGTAAAACTCTTCACTGTTACAGAGTAGTGTCCATAATTGTGCTATTATAATATATGATAATTGTGCTATTACTTGTATCGACTGTCGTACACGTAGCAGATGAACAGTAGCACGGTCTGGCCACGGTTAAATTCAGTTCCAATTCAATGCGGTCTGTTCAGGTGCCTGTGTCTCTGCCTGTGTCTGTTTGTGTTTTTCTTGCAAGTTACATTACCACTTGGGATTCAGGGCTGGAAGCGAATCCCTATCCCACAGATAAGCAATAAGATATGACTGTAGAAGTACAGATGCTAAGTGAGTAATAAAGATCTCTAATGATCTGCTTTATTACAAAACCTGGTCCATAATGAGTGGTAGTCGCACCAAGTCGCTAAAACAGTGGTTGTATTATTGCGCAATTATATAGAGCTCACTACTGACGATATGACAACCACGGATTCTCGCGAGTTCCAGATGTTTTGCTGTGAAGTGGCCTCGAACTTTTCTACTTCTTCGTACCGAGCAGCCTTACTCGGCAAGACAGTAGTGCTCTAATAATAAGATAATAGAACAGAACTGCAATTAGTAAGTATTTAAGGGCAGGTGCAAAATTAGTTTAGTGCTACTGCATTTGTACAGCTTAAATATTTCATCTCTCGTAGACAAATTTTCGTTTTCTGGAAGGTTATTTTGATAACGTTTGGGTTTTCTCTTTAAGTCAGAGCTAGTCATTGCATCAGTCACACCACCTGCATCAGCCATACCACCTGCTTGATCTTAACTTTTTTTGCTCATGTTTAGAGTATAAAACTACGGGCTCTACATATGCTATACATATAATGGTATGCTTCAACATTTCACTTCAGTATCTTCAACTACAAGCTGGAGATTGTTTGTTGCTACCACTATAGCAAACAAATGGCGGAAAGAAATACCCCGCTATACTATGTCCCTCCAGTCCGATCACTGAACTTTATAATGCGATACAATCCATTATTATTCTTGTTCTATCTTAACGATATTGACTTGTACACATTATATTATTATTCTTGTTCTATCTTAACGATCTTGACTTGTACACATTATATTATTATTCTTGTTATATCTTAACGATCTTGATTTGTACACATTTTATTAAACACACCAGCAGCTGTACTGATCTCTACAACAAATACCTTTTGTGAGGACGTTTATAAACACGTTTACATACACGTTTATATACACGTTTATATACACGTTTATATACAGGGTTATTTGTCCTTTTTCCTATTATCAGAGACAGGCCAATGTCGAGTACGACTGAACACTTGCACTACCTTTCCTGATATGCTATTTTATACGGATAATGATTTACTTTATAATGAGTATTAAGATAGAACTTGCGTTTTTTTATTGAAATCGTCTTAAAAATAAACATGTAGTTCTAAAGCTAGTCTTGCCTTAACCATAAATGCCACACGCGATCTACATCATTGCAACTTTCTAAATCTAACTTCAGTAAAGAGGACGTTATAAACAGGTGTTTATTATCCAAGTTCCATGCGTCACTCACGAAATATTGACTTCCATGATTTGTGTCCATCATTCAAGTCAGCAATCATCACAATCTTCCGTCGCTGCTCACGTTTCTCAAAATGCTCACGTTTGAAACAGTACTTTGCTTCCAAAATTTCATCTGATTATCTACAACATAGTCAGCCAGGTGGAAGAAAGTCAGGAATAATACAGTTCGCGACATCTTGTTCTCTTACACACAACCTTCATCTTGCTCAAAACTATCTAAATTCTTTTCGTGCGGTTAGCTATTTTTCTGTACAATAAATTTGGCTTCATATATTGCAGAGAGTAGTAAATGTTATGGTGATGGTACATTTAAAGCTTATCGAGTCTCTCAATCCTCGCTAGTAACTGCAAACAATTTCCAAACCATGAAATGTCAATACGACTTGGGTACGGCTCACACACCTGGTTGTTAGTTCATCAATTTTCATCATTTTCGGGACGTTCAAAAATCCTTATAATCATATCACGCCACACGTGACTGTATTTCGTTATATTTGTTGGCAGTATTCAACCTTTTCTAATTGGCCACTTGTGTTTGCACAATAAACATTTACAACTCTTTTCCAGATACTATATCGTCTCCCACAACAGGGAGCAACAAATTAGTGTGTCTAAGAAACTGAATACACTAGGTGAAGAGATCCTGTGTCCCTGTATTTGTATTGTATAACTTAGCTTTTGGTAGACAGTCATAATTGGGCTAGTGAGGTAGCCCAAATGATTAAAGCACCATTCATCCAACAATTACAATTGTTGTGTTAATCAATGTGATTAGCATTATTCAGATGGTGACCATGTTGGTTGTCCATTACCACAAACCGCTGGTATTAAATCATCTCTTCTTTTATCTTGTTGTATTCGCCAATATTTACATTAAGTAGAATAGCGGGTAGTGCTGATCGCATGAATAGGGTTATTAAAGTGGAACATTTCTTAGCATTACAACCAGATGTTTGTTACCTAGTTTACCGCATGAGTCGTGTTATTAAAGCGGAACATTTCTTAGCATTACAACCAGAT
>JH152843.1:491018-509713 GCA_000226015.1 Mnemiopsis leidyi | reverse complement strand
TTTTCAAAATGACGGTTCGTGCTCTAAGTGACGCGCCGAACAAAATCCGTCCCAGTTTGAAAAGATGACACCTTTTTCAAAAAGCGTCCTGTTAATTTCAATCAAGAACATCTTACGAGATTTCACCTGCGCCGTACGTCCACCTTTCCGTATGTGTCCCATTTAGGATTATTGCGTCCTATTAACTGATTCCTTGGACTGTAGGGTGCCCAAGCTGACCTATCTCCTCAGTTCTAGTGTTTAAAAAACTAAGACCAATTCTCTAAAAAGTGTCATCAGCGCAAAAAGCGTCCTGTTTTGAAAAACCGTCACAATTTTGAAACTGCGTCATTTTCGACTGCGCGGCTACTTGGGTGATTTTGGAAAGTCAACTTTTACGAAATGTGGACCCGTGCTCGGATCGGGACACTCTGAAGACTGTGGACTGACTGGGGACGATTTGTATCCATCCCCTCGTTCCCCTTCTGAGCATCTTGGGGACCTAAAAATTTGCAGGGATACTCCTAATATTAACGATACCAACCGATCCCAGGTTATTTCGGGCAAAATTTTCGTTTATTCCGTTCATTCCAGGAACCAGGACCTCAGTAGACCGTCTAAAATGACTGCAACATGTAGATTTAGGCTATATCTACTAAATACACTCGAAAAACAAATTTTCTAGCATGATAATAGCCAAAATTAAAGTACCGTACCAATTTCGTCCCAATTCAATTCCGTCCCATTGATACAAAGTGGATACAATTTGGATACAAATTCTCGGATTCATCAACTCTTGCCTGACCTGCTGCCGCGAAGCAACTGCAACGCAAGGCAACATGAAGCATGATTAATGAAGATCAGACTCAAAGTGAAAGAGCCCCTACAGATAATCGCGAGATAATTATCTAGGGGTAATACTATACGGTAATATCACTTTAGTCGTTAGTCTATGACTATATCAAGAAAATTTGTGTCCGACCCCAACATGCAACTTTTACAAGCCAATTCATTAATCTTATTAATTACACTACCAACGAGACCGGAGACAAACTGAAAAACAAGACAATTGTCTGATTCTATTCAATATAGAGCACAACGAGTCTTGTTGCGATTCTCGCGGAACTTTTTGCCTTCCTAAGCCAGCTATAATACAAGTGTGTGATACAACGCAATTTGAGTTTACTTACCTGGCACTGCGTGGCCTTTTTCTACGGTCTCCTTTGTTGCAGAGCAGCAAAGAGTAAGACTGAGGTCCCAGGCAAGAATTTACCTGCACCTCTTCAATTTAGAGTAGACTCAGATATATTCAACTCTTGTCCTCATGTCCATGACGTGACAGTACGAGACAACATATTAACACACGCACTGACTGCTCAAAAGTTAAGATTGAGATTTAGCATGGCTAATAGCTCAGATCAAGACAAAAATAAAAATGTTCTTCAGCTTCTAAATGCTCAGTCAATTTGACTTCTTTCAACGGTATATTAGATATAAGTTCGAAAGGCGATAAGGTGGTTTTATAGTTTTTGTAAAGTTTATGAAGTAGCTCCTTGAAAGAATTTTACAAGTCAGTCCGAAATAAGATTTGATATGGCAACACGAAACTCGACAGTTTAAATTAATTTGGATCTCAGATGTTGTGCACCAGTAGCTCTGTAACCAGTAACTAGAACTTTGTAACCAACCTGTCTAGCCGAATAGGACAGTTTACGCTTCAAGAAATCGGAATTTCTTGAAGCTACTGATTCATCGTCATGACGTGGAACTGGATGTTAATAAAGGCGTTTACGTTACAAGGAATCTATTTTACAAAAAGTTTTGTTTCACAGCTAGGGATAATTTTGTGACATGATAGACCAAATAATAACAAACTTATAACTTGTCTTGAGTGTTACATCAAGAAAATTTATGAGACGGAATCCGAATAGTGAATACGGACAAAATTTTTCCACACTTGAAGTTGATTCGCGTCATTAGGGGACGTTCACACATTGCATATATTATAATTATATGTATAACGTAACCAGCTAGGGGGATGGGGTAATCAGCTAGGGGAATGAGGCATTCAAATTAATACGCTTGATTATGTCAGGGGGAGGGCGTTTTGCCATGATTACGTAGTGAAAATTTGCCCAAAATCTCCACAATTTTTTAGAAATTTTCACAATTTGCTCTTCAAATTTCTCCATGTGGCCAACTTTTGAACTAAGATTGAAAATCTGACGCAAAACATTCCCAACACTTCTAGCTCTCACTACAAACAGTTAAAATGTAAAACGCCAGTCCAGGTTAGTTACCTTCTGTGGTCAAATCCTAGAAATTCGCTGGTCTCAGATGAGGGGGGGAGGGGGTGAGACCCTGATAACATAATTGGGGGAGGGGGTAAGACCCTGATTACACAATCGGGGGAGGGGTAAGACCCTAATTACACAATCGTGGGGGTGGGGGGTTAGGCCATGATTACGCTGACTATTAGAGTGGAGAGGGGGTAAAAATTGTGTGAACGACCCCATTCAAGATATAATATATTGCTTGAATGCTTGGAGTTTAATTCAAATTTTGATGTGTTTCTTTAAATACTGTACACGGAGATATATGATAATCAGTTCGAGAAATAATAATGCGAATATTAATTTGTTAAGAATAAATAAAAAGTTATGAGTCGAATAGCCAATAAACTTTGATCAAATAGTTAAACTTAAAACGACACAAACGATAATGATCCACTTCTATGGTTTACTGGCACAAAATGAAAATAAAATGTTAACCACATTGTCATTATGTGATTTTCAAAAATGAGTATCTTTGAATATACATCTTAATTGTTAATAAGGCTAAAATAAATGTTGAACAGGAAAAAAAATATGAAAAGTTTTGTGAGTTAAATTTAACTTAACTGTAGTAAATATGCAAAATGATATTTTCAAAAGTGAAAACCGAAATTTCATATTACTTTTGTAGAAGAATTGTTCACTTTTCGCCTTGAAAATTTCTAGTAGTAGTACTAAAGCTGTGCCAGTGGGCACATTAACCATTATTCGTATGCGAAAATTGAATTTAAGTCGCCGGCCGTTTAATAATGAAATTGAAATTTTGATGGATGTCAAATTGTTAACAAACTGTAGGGCCTGGAAGATATGATAATGCTAATAAGCACTTGCAAGAGACAAAAATGTGCCAAAGAACCGCACTTGACAACTTATAAGTTATAAACCACACATGGATGTACTGTGTACAGCTATCGCCCTAATTTAGGACATGATGTAACACAGCAACAATCTCAACTTTCATTTAAAAAATATTAGTCCAAACACGCAAAGATAAAATCCGAAAAGAAGTGGCGTAACTAATCTATCAATATAAACTCATGTTTAATCGGTAAAAATATATCTGAATAAGTTCTATCTATCTGCACCTCAAACCATCTGATGATATCTCAAATAAAAACAGGTATATACTATGAACATGAATAAATAAACCAGCCTATACTCCTAACAATCACAAAATTTGTTCAACTGTTTAGTACTGTAAATGGTACCACATTTGGTCCGTCCAAGACAAACGCAACGTTGGAGGCTGCCCTCAATCGAGAGTGAGCCATGTCTGAAACGTATCGTCCAAGGAGAATGTCATCGAGAAAGCGCTGTTCGTGGAGCGACCACATAACTATGCTGTCTGGCTGCAAGATCATGACATGGGATTCGTATAACAGGGCGATGTCTCGAGCTATGACCTGGGATGGATTTCAGTTTAGCGTTTAGACTCACTTCGTCAGATCCTCGTTATGACTATTGACTGCAACTATGGTTGGAATTTGATGGGCAGGCACATTAATTTAAGCTAATATCTGGCCTTGAAATATCAACCCCAAAACCGTTAAGCTTCTAAGATTTTTCATAGAGTCGTGTAGCCATTGGCGTAGCTAAATTTTCTTCCTTGGCCAAAGATAAACGATTTTCAGGACGTTTGAGTGAAATTGGAAAAATTTAAAGCTTCATTACCTACAACGAGGCACATTGTGATGGTTCCCATACTATCATAGAGCAATATTCGCGCAGAAAAATACTACTTCTAAGTAAGAAACTTACATCAAGCTGCTGAGGGTAAGAAGAGGAGGAGTTTTCCCAGATGAGAACCGAACCCTCCGTGAGATGTCCGATTATCCAATCCTCAGTCGAGAGGATCTTCTGAAGCTCCCCTAATTTACTCTCGTACTCCTCCTGATGGTAAACAAACTCAATTAGCTGATACTAATTTTCAGTATCCAGACTGAGTTGAAGTTTGAAGGAGGTTCAGGGGTCGATCAAGATCACCTCAGAGAGCAGAGAGGGAGGATGTTTCACATGATAGCGCTGATATAACGAAAGGACGGACAACATTTAAGTATTTTGTAAACGACCCTTATTAAGAATCTGATTTTTAATTTCACGAAATTGGACATGTAACGATTTCTAAATCTCGACACGTACTATGATATTCGGGTTCTTGAGATCACACGAGTAGATGGCTGAGAAGTTGTCACATGTAAGGAGCATGTCTCGCGATAAATGAAGCCGCTGAACTGAAGAGGGAAACTGTAGGACCTTCCTCACGGTTAGGGTGCTTGCGTCGTACACCTGAAACAGCAGCAATGTCAGGGTCCTTACTTTGTACTCCTGCTAGAACCTTGTTAAACAGAAGGGACGGTAGTGTGTTTAGTGAAACAGAAATCTACAACTTGTAGCGATCTTCACATATGTCGGTACAGTCTTCCAGGTCGAATAAACAAACAGTAATACCTTAACGATGTTGCTGCCCCCACAGACAGCCAACTGACTAGAGTGCTGGCAGTATTTTACCAAGGAGCTAGGATAGATCCTGGTTTCGGCTTTTATCTTTACAGCCTGATCCTCTGAGGCGACATTCTGGCCGACAGGCGGCGTGATAATGCGGGGAGACAGAGTTATCACGATAACTTTACCGTTCTCGTGACACAACAACACTGACCTGTAAGGACTAAGGGTACTTATCTCATATCGAAGTGCAAAGATTCAACTGACAAAGGAGAAAGAATCATTGCAATATCAATAGAAATCGTCAGCTCTAGCTCTACAGTCAACATGCGTTGACATATCTTAGGTAATATTTAAAATAACTTTATATCCGCCAACATACATTTGGTCGATGAAACGAAGAAGGAGAACACCAGACGTATGCTGCTGTACGGTGATGATGTCATTGCTCTTGACATTGACGACGTTAACAGAGCCGTCGCCGTGCCCCAATAACAGTACACTCTCTGACAGGTCTGTGCACCATGGCACTGTCTCGCTGATAAGGTTGTAACGTTTGTTTGTCCTACATGTTACATTGTTACATTACATTGTAAAAAGAGCATTATTCGAGAACTTAAACTGAAAACCATAATAAAGTGGACAACGGTATTTTCGGGGGACAGTCCCAACTATTCAAGGACTGACCTATGGGAAACTAGATACAAATAATGAATATCGAGCATCACTAAAACGTGGATAATAGAAAATTTGTGATAAAAAACCTATTTTCAATTGATTAGTGAAATGAGCTTTAAACCTGGTTATCTTCAGAAGAATCTTGCCACTAAAACGTGGATAATAGAAAATTTGTGATAAAAACCTATTTTCAATTAATTAGTGAAATGAGCTTTAAACCTGGTTATCTTCAGAAGAATCTTGCCTGACAGAAGGTCCCACAGAACAGAGAGACCGTCAAATGACGTGGTCAGTACATTGTTAGCATACACTGCCAGATGTTCGATCTCCTGACAAGTAATATTAGCAAGATTTATAACTGTTTTATTCGGACATTTTTCAAAAATGAGCTATCATCATTGACGCAGCGTGTTTCTTAAGTATAACCTAGAAGCTCTTTGCTGTCAATTTGTTTCATGTTTTAGCGGCCCTGACTAAGCTCTCCTCAGTATTACTGAAAATTGTAACTGTAAGTGTAACTGTAAGGTTTAACTCACCTCTCCATGTTCGGACAATATAAAGGGTACTTCCAACATTGGGGTATCTTGCTTTTGTTTTACACTGAAACATTGTTATAATCTTATACTTATTTTAATTCGGACACTCCAACAGCCACATGCTACACAAGTGTAACGGCCAATTACAGGAGGCCGAATGTACAATTATACATACACTGCCAGTGACGGTTAAGGTAGTGTGTATCATACTTTTATCGACCGAGACTTCGCTGCAATGGGCAGCTACTCATTTAACCCTCAATCACGGTTTCACGATCATTCGGCTGAGTCGACCGAAGAAGGTTGCATAGGCAAATGCCCTTAGCGCACTTCTCTAGGACTGGCGGATACGGGATTTGAACCCCCGACCTCCTGCGTGGGAGCCGAGAAGGAAACCACTACACCACCAGCCCGAGAACAACATGTTATAATCAGAAAATTGTATATTGCTTGCATTTTCACGGGGTCGCATATCATTGACAACATTAACTCAACGTAACTAAACCAGTACATACCTTGGTGGTTTAGATCTTGGTCTTAACAACTTGTACAAGCCAATGTATGAGAGGTAAAGAAGCATAGCAATAGGTAGAAATGAAATCAAGCCCAGCACGGTCGAGATAAAATGGAGGGTAAACGGCATTTGTAGCCATTGTCTTACCTGAGGGCAGAAGGTGGTTAGTGATGAAAGTCGAACAATTATCGGCTGCAAAAACATGCATTTTGAGCAGGAATTAAGAAAATCAATGCATATGTGTTTTGTGACATGCTCTCTTTGACAGTTTTGTAAACACAAAATGGAGTCATCAGATTAACAAATGACAGGATTTGAGTGACATCCAGTTAATGACTGCCGGGCAATGGAATTGTTAATCACAATCTGATAAGTCTGTTGAGATTGGTGAAATAAAGCCAGTCACAGGTTGTTTGTTGTCTGCTATGTGCTGCTGTGAACTTTTCTTCCTGATCCCCACTCTTCTCTAAACCACAACTTGTATGTGCTAATTCGTCTGTTTTTACTTAGCAAATTTTATTTCAGGTTAACGCAGGGATTCTGTGTAATCATTGTTTTCCTGCTCCGCCAAGCTTGATGGAAAATACTCCTCGGGCAAATCTAAAAAAAACTTTTCCTGTTTTAAATGTAGTCTTCGCACTTGTTCTATCTTTGTTCAAATACACTAAATTTTAGACTTGATTGTTCATCAATCATCAACTCTGAGGGCTTTGTCTCACAGAACCGCAAAGATTGTCCAACGAAATACTCGAAAAGTGACTAAATAAGCACTACATAGATTATTCCTTTGTAGAAGTATTTTAAACACACACAGAACTTCGGAAACAGAACCTGTGATTGAAAAGTTACAGGGTCAGACTGTCGCAATCCTTCCTTGTCTTCTATGTATATCGGCTTGTGTATGTCGAAGTACCTGATGTGGATGAATGATTTTAAATCGTTCATTATAGGTGAGAAATCTTACGTTAATTTTGTCCTACGCTTAAAGGATGAAACGTTACTTATACTTCATACTAACGAAATGGTATCACTTGTACTCAATTTAGTCATAAAATTTGTCATTCTATGCCGGTTTCCTCTAAATCTTACGTTAATCTTATCGTGTTTTGTGAGGCTAGCTTGAACCCCGAACAAGCAATTAGCTTGAGCGTTTAGTTTTAAGCGAAGGTGCTATAGCAAATGAATCCAGCAGTACACTGGCTGCTGCATAAACTTGTAAATTATATTCATGATATTGCTAAGCTCTAACTTACGCTTGCTTGGGATTTACATCATGATAATAAAGAAAGCGCGCGACCAGTGCGCGCCGCATGGGCTTAATTGACCATACTGCGGAAAGATATAGCGATCTTACAGACCGCGTGCTCCAATGTAGTAACAATAAAAGATTTTTGCTTATCGTTAATCGTACATTTTAATTACGAATATTAAATGATTTTACGCACATATGACTGCCAAAATGGCCATTTATCACTAACTTTGCATTATTTTAGCTCAACTTTCACATTCTGGCATTTGGGTGACCCGCGCAAAATCGAACCCCCAACCTTCCACTTACAAAAAGATAAGGATATTATCGGAAATTGAAACAATTTTCAAGATTCAGTTCTACTCTATAAAAGAAAGTGAAAGGTTCATTACTATTGGTCTTCTCATACCAAAAGATATTTCACTGAATGTCTCAGATTGAAGGCGGTATCGAACCCGAAGGTCGCTAGCGAGGTGGAAGCCTCGAGCCAATCCTCACGGACGATAATATGAAATTCTAGCAGTATTTATACTAGCCCAAATACATCTTTTCCATAAAGATGCACAACGCGAAATGCAGAAGTATGAAGTGCAAACCTGGCTGTGACGATGATATTGTAATGTTTAAAGAGAGTTGGCCAGTAGTCCCTAGCGGCCCTCCTCCAAGATTGGTCCAGCATGTCGACTGTGTTACCGGCCGTCAAAAATGGGAATGGAAATAGCTTCTCGTACGACGACCTGTCTCCCTGCAAGTTTTCAGTTGACAGCTGTCGCAATAATTTTACCATACGAGTAACTGATAATAAAATTAAGCTAAAAGCTTCCCACCGCTTAACTCTGTAAGTCTACAAGTATATTGTTAAGCTTAGCAAGACTACCGACCGCAGCTTTTAGGGCCACGTCAATTTTGTCTTTCACTTGACCCAGCCCACTACCATTACTCCAGATTAGCTCGTGCCAAGAATGAAGAAGTATCAAGTATCCAGTACATTTTATCAGCAACACACAGAACCTACTGTCATTTTTCCGAACGTCAGAGGTCATGTTCAGAAATAGAAACACAAAACTCTGAGTATCAAACCGCCATGAAGAGCATAATATTTCTGCGCAATGAAATACCCATTAGGTTTAAATGAAAAGTGAGATAGCACCAGGTAGAGCTGTATTGAACTTAATGCTACCGCACTTGTGTACATCGCACTGGTCAGTACCTCACTGACTGATAAGCTGGAAGAGTTTACAATATCGATTGCAAAGCACGGGAAGATTAATTGAATGTCACCTTAATTCTTCCTCGTCGAGTAGCAAAATCACATGATCACAAAACTCAAAAGCTAAAAAAGTTCTACTACATTATTTCTAATTCTTAAAGAAAAACCCGTCAAGTAATTCAAAGACTGACCTGACTTCGCGGCTGAAGATATTCCATAGACAACACCCAATTGATGATACGAGTAGATCCAACAGCGATCATGCCCGGGGTGGATAACTTCTTGTCGGTTTTACTACCGTTAGAGGACCATATCGAATGATAGATAACATAGCACACGTATAGAAAAACGGATAGCATGAGAATCTTGTGAGCTGCATGATGTCGAAATATTCTGGTTTTACGGGGCCGGTCCGTCCAGTCGGGAAGTTTACCGTTGATGGGAACTGAAGGAGCAGGATAGGGCCCTGACTTGAGGTCCGCCAGCTCCAACCGCCGAATGTCTAACGATAGGACCGGGACGAAGAAAAACAGCTGAAGGAAGAAATCGCAGATTACACAGACCAGGCCCACCACGCAGAACTCGTGGAAAGCTGCCGGGACGGGAGAACAGATCCCGACGAGGAACATCAGGGCCAGCCCGCACACGTTCTTCGTTATCTTAGTTCCCTCCGTCTGGAGACCCTGGGCTATCCTGATGTGGACCTCCTGGTCTCCCGCTGTGATCGTGACGGAGCGCGTTATCGTGAGAACGTTCTCCAGTCCAACCAGGGTGAAGATGTAGGGGAAAATGTCGCCTCCCGTCAAAGTGGGGAGCAAGTTGAAGAAGACGCAGAAACCTAGGGACATGACGAAGGAGAAGACAATTGTAGCCACAGCCACACACGCTAAGCCAACTTTAGACTTGACCAGCGTTATCTTTCGCACACTGATAACAATGTAGATAAAAACCAGGACGTAGAGCATGGCGAGGGGTAAAAGCTGGAGCAGGTTTACTTTGTCGCTGTAAAACAGATGTATCCGCTCGTCTTCCACTCCAAATAGGTCTTCTTTCTCGCTCTTCTTCATGAAGATGTAGTCCGACTTGAAGTCTTGCTCGGTGAAGATGGACACTGCGTAGGAGGAGGACAGTTCGGAAATGATGGCCTCTCTGAACTGAGCGACAAGTGATGAAGAGAGGGTGGGATCAAGGAACAGAGTTAATGTTATTGGGTGAGGTGGGGTCGTCCAACTTGTACCGAACATTAGCGCTGAGGTTTAGAGGTTATTTGAAGGGGATTCGATTAAGATAATTGAATAGAATTTGATGGATATAAATTAAATTGACGATTACATTTAACATTTTAACACTCATTTTCTCTGATAACTTCTCTTCATCATTTCTGACCATAACTCTTCGTTTTTAACTCTGTCGGATATCGATACCAAGTGTCAAAGTTTATAACGAAAATTTCTAGCGGCAAAGCAAAATTTGAACATCGATAGCCATTTGTGAAGCATTGACAAGTAGTACAAAAATACCCAAAATAATTGGTGCATACAACAAACCTCTGAGCGTTGGGTTGGACCGGTCTCCCAACACCGTTTCAGGAATGTCAGGATCACTCAAAAATTCCACATTCTTGTTGTCCCACAGCTGTGTCGGACTGAGTAACATGCAGGTTGAGTTAGCTGGTAATCCTTTCATCGGCGATGTCTGGCTCTAAAACAGGCACAAGTTAACACCTAACAGTCGAGTCAAATGCACTAGATCAATGGCAGAATCCATCGACGAATTTTGACAAAATTCTACTGATTTTGTGTCAAGATTATGTTATTACGATGGATATTTCTAGTTCCTATTTCAAGACTATCAATCACATGGTTAACGTTCAACTTCTTGGCCATGAATTTGGTGAGGGAAAGGTAAAAAGCAACAGTATTTTTTGCAAATTTGACTGCAACAGTATAACAGTATAACACCACCTCTAATTTTCCTTTTTCTATCATACTGTGTAGTGTGTATCATAAGAAAAATCAATTTCGAGAATTCTAGACGTCCGATTCCTGATCAGTTGGTTCAGTGCTTTTGAACGTTGTCCGATATTGAAACTTATATTTGTCCCCTGCAACACCTTCAAAACTTCGTCAGAAAGATGCTTTGGGTTACTAGGTATCATTAACTGCAACTGATACCAATTGTTATTGTCAGAGAAGTTGTATCCAGTCATGAAAACAGTGCAGAGCTTGAGCTTATATTTTGTTGCGTTTTTTCACATTGATATTGTTTTTATTCAGAAATTTTGACCAAATTTTTTATAGTTCTATTCGGAGATACGCGGAGATGAGGTTTACAAAACCTGGCGGGGTAATTAAAAAGAATTTTAAAGAGCATGCCGGGCTGTCATTTCACGGTGGAGCTTTCTCGCTCCCTCATGTCATCCTTAGTGAACAGCTTTCAACGTCCGTACTTAATAAATAGTACCATTCCGCTATCCTTTCCATGATAACTTGAATTGCTGAAATACACCTGGCTAGGATGAAATTAGACAGTTGTCTGGGAGCTTTACTTTGAGCATTACAACTCGGTACTTTTTTATGCTCAGTTCTTAAATTGAGAAATAGGGACTAAAACACCAGGATTATATTGTCTCTTCACACTTCTTACCTTCGTAATGAGGTAAATACGTTCAATCTTGCTGGTAGAACGTTCTTATATCGAGCAGACTAAGTGTCATATAGCTTTACAGTCTATATTTAGATCGTTGACCCTTGTTTTGATCAGGCTACCAGCAGCTGCCTCTCATTATTTCAGATAATGCAGCTAGATAGCTTTTAAGGGTCTTTAGAATAGACTCTATACTGAGCAGCTGAGCTTTATAGTGGACTTTAACTATTTCAAATAGTCCATGAACTGGTGATCAAAATTCTATCTAGACTCTAGAGATTGGTATTCGTGGGAAGGTTTCGCAATTCTTAAACTTTTCAAACCTCATTTCTCGACATTTATTGACCCTTCTGTTTTCACGGTGATCAAAAGCTTTTAGATGGTTCAAATCAAATTAAGGACAGATACATTTTGAGAATTATGATTCGATAATCTAAGACACCTCCCCAAGAATGTCGAGCCAGTATGGCTCCACTGTTCGATAAGGCTAAATTCTACAGCGTAAGGTCACAATGCTTATTTCAGTTTAATTTCCAATTTCTCTTCAATATCTGTCCGTCATATCGTGAAATGAAATTATAGTCAGCTAACCAGCTAATAGCTTAATATATATGGACTGCAGCTGTACATCAGATTAAACAATATTTCGCAACATGACATAAAATTATATTGCTCATTGATTTTTTCCAATTTTCCACTTTGCAGATGAAAATGGTCAGCCGTTGTTAAAATTAGTTTTCTAATCAAATACTTTACCTTTTTGTGATGTAAGTCTTGAAGGAACTGATTTTTCATGTCAGGCCAAAGTTGCATTTTAATACTTCGTTAACATCTTTTTTGCATTTCTATTTTTAGGTTTGTAACGACTTAGATTTAAAAGAGTTCATATGACTTTCTCAATATGTTATTATCCAGAAGTTTTGACTTATTAGGTACAGCGATCATATATTAAAGAATGTACTGCTGTTGGATGCAACTAACAATTTCGTAAATTAAAACATCATTAACCTATGACATTAAGTAGAGCCATAAGTTCAGGACCAAGCCAAAGCAGCAAACGGACACAAAATGCCTAGCCTGGAAAATTTTACTGGAATGGACATCATGATAACTGTGTACACTGCCGTCTCATTCTTGGTCGGTCTGTCCGGCAACCTCTTTTTGTTGATAACATCTCACCTCTACAAGTCGATCACAGTGGATAGTGTCACAATAGTTTTTATCAGGCACTTGGCAGCAGCAGACAGTTTTTTCATCATCAACACTGTTCTCCCAACTCTCATTTCGGTCCTCTGTAAAGATTGGATGTTGGGGACTACTCTCTGTGATATCACAGCGCACTTCAACTTTCTTCCAGTGCTGCTCAATGTGCACTTAGTCCTCTATCTGTCTCTCTACAAACTTCTAGTTTGCCTTTTTCCTATTCGAATGAGAAATGTTGGTGCAGCACAGGCAAAGCTTTTTGTGATCATAGCATATCTATCCTCCGGGGTGGAGTCAGTGCTGAGTGTCACCTTGGGAAAGGTCGGAGTGTACAGGGTACCGGTATACAGATGTCTCAGTAAGATCTACCAGATGTACCCATTATTAATGGCATGGAGTGCTGCCCTCAGATTTGGGCTCCCAACAATCCTCATAATCCTTTGCAATGTCTGGGTTTTGGTGATTGCCAGAAAAAGAACCAGACAGAGTGTGCAGACAATGGCTGTTGTAACGGTCAGTGCAGTGTCTGGACTCTTTGTGCTGTCATGGGCCCCAAAACTCATCTACATCACAGTTGTTTCGATAACCAAGGAACAAGTTCCTTGGGCAGTCGCCTTCTCCCATTTTTTTCCATTTATTAATTCGGTGGGAAATCCAATCATCTACACTTTCACCAACAGGAGATATGGACAATTCGTAAAGGACTTGTTCTCTAAGATAACTAAAAAATCAAATGAAAGCACAAGAAGTTTCCCGAATGCTATGAAGGAGAGCTGAAAGAAGTAAAGAACAATTATTTACATCATTTTAAATTGCATGATCTGTGTTACTGAGCGAGTCTGTGATTTCTTCAAACCATCCTTTTGTCTAAGACAATAGTTCAATAATCAGTACGAAATATTCAGGCTTGTATGGTATGTGTGAAGTCCCAGAGATCCGCCAGCTAACTGTTGGAACTTTACTCCTGGTTGCAAGGGGGTGACAAGTGATACAGCCAAAATTCATTGACAGTTTAGTTAACTAAAATGCCAATTTATACCGACAAACTCAAAAACAGCCATTTTTGTGCTACCAATCCAACTATACAAAACAAACAATTTAGTTTTAAAAGCATAAAGAATTCTTCATATTAGAAAACGACTGGGATTAGTTTTTGGCTGGGGATTGGCTGCAGCATGGTATGGTCAGGCCAGGCGCTAAGTGGGGGCCGAGAATTTCATGGACGAAAACCTAGATTGGAGAATAAGTTGTTCAGTACATGTATTGTACACCAAATAATGTATTTTAATGATAAGATTTATATTGTTTCGTCGATAAATTTTTGAAAAATGTTGACTGATTTTTTCCATTAGGGTGGCGACAACCACCCCAGAAAAGACGCTTAACATGACCGTTCTTTATCGATTTTTCGTTAATTGTTCAATAAATTTGCCACGGTCCTTATATTTAACCATATGAAGTTTGTTTTACGACACTCACCCCCTCCCCAAACTTCTTCCAACCCAAACGGAAAGAGATAGAGACATGAAAATGGCAATTTTTGTAGATATCATCAAGGTTGATGTAACCTTGTAAAATTCCCCAAACCCAAACGGAAAGAGATATAGACATGAAAATGACAGTTTTTTGTAGATAACATCAAGGTTGATGTAACCTTTCCGGACCTCTAAGGCCCTAAAATGAAAATTTTCAAAATTTGTTGACCAGCGTTTTGGTGGGAAATTTAACATTAAACGATAAATTCAATGGCCACCGTCCCAAAAACCATAAACATTTTTCGTTCCCCTTATGGTAGACTGGTTAAGAAAACCAAAATATAATTGAATAATTACATGTCAAGACTAATCTGTTGCTCCTGGGGCTTAATAACAACCAACAATTTTATATTGTGATATGGCCCTAATAAAGAATGGTACTTTTGGAAAGAGATCACAAATGTTGACCAAAGAGAAGCAAGAAAACAGTGCTTTGTAGCTTATGATTGGTTAATATTTGTGATCTTTCCCCAAAACGCTTTCTACTATTTTATATTCATCTTTTATCAAAATGTAAATATTTATTTTGACCAGGAACAAGGGATAGGCCAGCATTTTAAGGTAAAATTGAACGTCAAATCTAATGGTGACAGTCCAGAAGCCCAAAAATCATATTTGGACCACCTATATGCCCCAGTGGCCGACGTCCTGCCCAAGAACATCGTGCCCCAGAGCATTGTAACCCAGAAATTCAGCCCCAGTGACGTTAGGGTTAGGCTAAGGGTAAGGGTAAGGGTTAGAGTTATAATTAGGGTCGCTGGAACAAAATCTGTGGGCAGGACGACGGGAACCATATGCCCCTTATTTATCCCTTGTAGTATGACCAGTATTTGACATAAGATTTTGGGGAACATCTGATGGCCCCAGTCTAGTCTCCAAGCCCAAAAATCATATTTACACCCCTATATGCCCCCTGACACATAATAGGCCAAAATAAAAATGTCCAATGTTGAGCTACAAGTAAAGCTGGAATTTTTATTCATAAAATGTATCTTGCCTCGACCAGGAATATACGGCACTAAAAATCCAATTCACTGAGCACTTTTGAAAGACGAAACTGACCTCAGCAAGAAGACAGATATCAGACAAAGTAAAGGACCCATCCTCTGTTTGTACTTTTGTGTTTGCAATCCTTTCTTGGATTCTGAACATTGTTTGTATTGCCTGAGAAAGAAATACTTATCAGTGATTATGAGATTTTACGTTATAGTCAATCACCATTGAAATTTAAAGATTAAAAACATGGAGTACAACAAGGATGATGTGAGATTAGGAGTTAAGACCACCTCCACCGCTTTAGACGCCCCTCCAGCTACATCCTTTACTTAGATAGTTTTTATATATTAGTTGTTGAAAACGAAATGTACATCATGTACATTCAGAACATCTGACATGTGAGAACTGACTTACAACAAAATACCTCAAAAAGAGAATTGTGCTTCAGCTGAATCATGAAATGTTGAACTGAAGCAAGGGGAGGGGAATGCAACCACTGTGGACTGTTGTCATCTGAGGTCCTTCTATCACTCGAACTGGAGCGCCATTCAATCACTCCATTCCCATGAACAAGGGGCGAATAGAATATACCAATACTGCAAAAAATTAGAAAATTTAAGATTTATTTACTTTAAGGCTTATCATAGAAACTAGAAAGATGGCATTAATGATCGTTTTAAGAGGGTGACCCTGCTTTTTTAAACCCACCTTATCCCCAAAACCATGGAATTTGTCCTATTGCCATAGGTCAAAATTTTCTTTGTAGACCATAGCAAAAATTCTGAAATCTTTTCTATGCAAGAATGGAAAATTCCAGGGCTATGTCACCATGGTCAAAATTTTTGACCGTTGACCATGGAGTTTAATCCACAAATCACGAAATTGGGCCAGAGAAGGTCCCCCCCCCCCTCCTATTTGGCTTTGAACTTTATCTATCAGATCTATTTGGTTTTCTCAATGTCTTAGTACTTAGAAACCACAAGTATTTATTATAATATGATTGAGTAAATCACGCCATTACTTTTTATTACCTCATAATTCCAATTATAAAGCAAGTAAAGGATATGATTCGATAGGCATTAGAAGAGCAATATAGTCCATGTTGGTAGTAATATCGTTCAATTGACTGCACCAGATTGTGATAAGCAACTTTAAGTAACATAGAATCTATTCTGAGATAAGGGAAGATTATGGAACTTAAATCTGATAAAAAGAATACAGTAGGAATGAACAAATGAATAAGTAATAAAAGTAAATAACAAATAATGATACCAGCATCATTTAAGTGGTATTTTCTTCCTCCTGGTGACTTATCAGATCATCAAGATGTTCTTTATGTTCTATTTTCGATCAAGTATCTTAAATTATTATCATATAACTTTATTCAAATCAAAAATAGAACATAAAGAACATCTTGATGACCTGATAAGTCACCAGGAGGAAGAAAATACCACTTAAATCTTGCTAAGTTCTCTCCATTGTCTCCTATCTATTATCTAAAGCAAAATTTCTTAAATCATACAAATCGTCTGTATTTACAAGTATTACGTTTCTGTCACTTAAATTTTAAACTATTTCAACACTACAAATACATCAAATTTATTGAGGAGTAAGTCTTTCGAGGAGGACCTGAGGACGAGATTATGACATTTAACATCTTTATGTTACATCTCGAAACCGGTTGTCTATTTCTGTGAAAGATTATTCAACTTGATCTGTGTTTCATTATTGAAGCTTTTCTAAGATCTGTCACTTAAATCAGTTAAAATAGTCTTTAATTAATTTGACTGGTGTCTACCGACTCTCCCTTTCATGACACTCTGACTCTCTACTTCGAAGTGTAATGCTAGCTGTAAAAATTCAAAAGAAAAATATAAAATACCAAAAGTTCAATCCTAAATAATGTTAATAAACCTTTTTCTAGCTAAAAAGGGTTCTCCTTTTGGAATTCATTATGTGTCATTTTATTCTAAAATAAGTTCCACTATCAAAACGATTTAAGACTTCATCAGAAATATCCCAAAAGTTGCCACTACAATACAATACAAAAACGAATTCCTTAACTGTTATTCAAAGAAATAAACGTGTTATTGATAAAGGGAAGGACTAAGAAGTACCTGAGGACAACACAACTGCAATGGATGACACGCACTGTGCTTGGAAATGAAAAAAACAAACACAAGCACACATGTTCACAAATAAAAAAGGAAACTAAACTAATTCCGTCTAGCTTTGCTTCTATTTAGACCTACCATCCTGACTTTATACTCCTTGATATAGATATCCTCAGGTATTGTTGAAAATTTCTGTCTCTTGAACATATGATTTGGGATGTTGCTGTCCCTTCCGTGAGCTATTGTTGGCCATTGTTGGAGAGACCTGCCCTGCGATTATGAGCTCCATAGCCTGCTTTTAATCCTCAATAAAGCTTCTGATTTTTTGAGTTCTTAACTTAAGTGGACAAAGTTCGGGCATAAGTTGCGGTTGCCAGAAAACAGTCCAGCAGCTGTATCACTAACTTATTCTGTTGATGACTGTCAATCTAAGCCAAGACTAGGAAGACACCAGATAAATTTATTTAACACTATCAAGACGTATCTTATCAATAGGGCTTAAATTTAAAAAATTTAAATGATATGTATATGCTTAGAGATATTGCTAAGAAACGAACAAAGTGGAAAGAATTGTTTTGTCATGTACTGACCAGATATTGAAGATGCCCCCTTGAGCTATTCAACGTTTGTTATACAGTTTCATACATATTAACTAAAGGACTGTGTTGTCTAACGATAATCAAAACCATTGTGACACAGTAGAGCATGTAACAGTAAGTAATTTAAGATAGGAATTTTGAATTAGGAATTTAGTTAAATGTCACAAGATTCTCCCGGGAAGAATCCCCTTTTTTGATGGAGCAGTAAGGCACACAATCCGAAGAAATATAGATGATAAAAGTATAAAATTATTTCTGACTTTGTCCAACCCTCAGTGCTGGAAAAGCTGATTCTTCACCTAACCAGGTGCTTACGCTGTGCGCGCGGCGGCTGCTACGCCACTTGAATTCCAGCCACCTCTGGGGCGCGCGCGACATGCATCCTCCCGCACATTTTATTCCTTCTCTCTAGAATGGATGCCCCAAAACAATTCTGGGAACGTTTCTCCTCAACTTTCTTGTCGAGGTGTTACCCGACCCGCGCGCGGCTCGCAGTTTGCTGCTCTCCTGGCGAACGTTATAGTTAAAACGTTTGCTGCTCTACGTCTAACCACTAACGTTAGACATTAAAACGCGTTAGACGGATATCATCTCGTCAAGAACTTTCCCGCCCATCTAAGCATTTTCCCGACATTTTACTCTTTTTTGGTTGCCTTGCGTT